>CAUYLG010029496.1:0-12704 GCA_963573385.1 Cacajao melanocephalus | reverse complement strand
AGCACAGGAATAAGAAAAATTTACCAAGATAATTGTAGGTAAAGAAAGGCACATTATTATTATTATTTTTTTAAAGATGGGTTTTCACCATGATGGCCAGTCTGGTCTTGAACTCCTGACCTCAGGTGATCCACCCACCTCAGCATCTCAAAGTGCTAGGATTACAGGCATGAGCCACCGCGCCCAGCCAGAAAAAGTAATCTTTAACACCATTCTCTTATCTGTGATCGCTTAGTAATCGCCACATCTATTAAATTCTTCCTCTGAAATATCTCTACAGCTGTTACCTTCTCTCCACTCCCAATTCTATCTTTTAGGTCCTATTTTCTCTTGTCTGAATTTTTAGAAGAGTCTATTAACTTACTCCTCTGCTTCTGCTCCTTTCTCGACGTTAACTTTCTAAATTATGAATACAGGATCACAGTTTGGCTTAAATGTGAATTTTAACTATAAAGTCATTTAAACTTTAAGCCATATAACTGGTTTTATGATACTGTAAAGGTAGATATAAGATAGTAATATGGCCAGGCACAGTGGCTCACGCCTGTAATCCCAGCACTTTGGGAGCCTGAGGTAGGTGGATCATGAGGTCAGGAGTTTGAGACCGGCCTGACCAATGTGGTGAAACCCCGTCTCTACTAAAAATACAAAAATTAGCCAGGTGTGGTGGTGCATGCCTGTAATCTCAGCTACTTAGGAGGCTGAGGCAGAAGAATCACTTGAACCCCGGAGGCGGAGGTTGCAGTGAGCCAAGATCACGCCACTGCACTCCAGCCTGGGTGACAAAGCGAGATTCTGTCTCAAAAAAAAAAAAAAGGACATTAATACTACTACACAGAGACCCATGAATGTATCCCAGTGCCTGGCACAGAATTAGTACTTGATAAATATCTGCTTAATAAATTAATAAACTCTCCATTGCTGGGCTTATGAGAAGCTGACATTTATTGAGCATCTCCTTTGTAGCACATGTGTCAAGTCTCTAGCACTTGCTTGATCTTTAGCTAACCCTGTTGTTTTAATGAAATTCTCACAAAAAACAGATGAAGGAGATATTACTCTCATTTTAAGTATGAAGAAACTGAGGCTCTGTGAATTTGAGATTATATAACTTTCTCAAAGTCACAAGACTAATAAATAGCAAGGCTGGAGTTTGAAGTCTGAACTCTTTTTTTTTTTTTTAAACCTATTCTTTGTTTTTAATAACAAGGTAACATAGTAAACTCCAACACAAAGGTGGGGATGGGGGAGCGCAAAAGGAATAAAGAGAACAGAACCAGTATTTCACAAGAGCACAGAGCAGTGCGGAAGCAGCAGCTAATGCTTTGCAGAGTCTTGAGAGTAAAATTCGCTGAGGGTGCTCTGAGGGGTTCTCTTCAGCATTTCTTTGGGGAAGATTCGGAGCAGCTGCCAGCCGATGTCCAAAGTCTCATAGTGCGATTTTCATAAGGACCCTGAGCAATAAAGTTCCTCTCAAACTTCTGCAGAAATTCCAAGTAAAGATCATCTGAGGTGAGCGCTTCTTCTCCCACCACAGCTTCCATAGCTTGCACATCCTTCCCAATGGCTTATCATGCATACAGCTGGTTAGATACATCGGCATGGTCCTTCCTGGTCATCCCCTCTCCAATGGCAGACTTCATTAACTGTGATAGTGAGGGCAGCACATTAATAGGCGGATAAATCTGTCTGTTGTGCAGCTGTCTGTCCACATAGATCTGCCCCTCTGTAATGTAGCCAGTCAAGTCAGGGATTGGGTGAGTGATATCAGCATTAGGCATGGTAAGAATAGGGATTTGAGTAATGGAGCCATTTCTCCCTTTCACTCGCCCAGCACATTCATATATCGTGGCTAAATCTGTATACATGTAACCTGGGAAGCCTCGTCGACCAGGAACCTCTTCCCTGGCTGCTGAGACCTCTCAGCATAAGAACTTATGTCTGTTAGGATAACCAATACATGTTTCTCACATTGGTACGCCAGAAATTCAACTGTGGTAAGAGCCAGCCGAGGAGTGATAATTCGCTCAATGGTTGGGTCATTAGCCAAGTTCAAAAAGAGGCAGACATTGTCCATTGAGCCATTTTCTTCAAAGTCAAACTTGAAGAACCGGGCAGTTTCCATGTTTACACCCATAGCAGCAAATACAGTTGTAAAATTTTCCTCACTGTAGTCTACTACATCTTTGGATTTCTTTACCAAACCAGCCTGGTGACAGATCTGAGCTGCAATCTCATTGTGTGGTAACTCAGCAGCAGAGAAGATAGGAATTTTCTGCCCCCTAGCAATACTGTTCATCCCATCGATGGCTGAACTGCCAGTCTGAATCATCACCTCTGGGTAGATTCGACACTGAGGGTTGACTGGCTGATCCATGATATCAAGGAAGTCTTCAGCCAGTACAACAGGGCCTCTGTCAATGGGTTTTCCTGACTCGTTGAATACCCGACCAAGCATATCCTCAGACACTGGTGTTCGGAGAACATCCCCAGTAAACTCACAGGACGTTTTCTTAGCATCTATACCTGAAGGCCCTTCAAATACCTGAACTACAGCCTTGGATCCACTAACTTCTAGAACTTGCCTACTTCTCTTCGTACCATCTGGTAAGGTCAAATGGACAATCTCAGCATACCTGGGAAATTTAACATGATCTAAGATCACTAGCGGACCATTGACTCCAGATACTGTCTTGTATGTGAGACGAGGCTGGCAGAGGTAGTTCCGACTAACTGCCAGCGCCTGTTCCCGAGCTCCCACTGCCGGCCCACCGGCGGGCACAGGTAGCTCAGGTGCGGCCCTGTTGACAATTCTTCACATCACCCGCAGCGCCTCTTGTCTCCTCCGACCCCAAAGTCTGAATTCTTAATCAATCCTCACACCTACAACAGGAAGCTCAAACTTTTTTCCTGTTCCTTTGTTTTAATAGTTTAACATATTATTTGATCTATATAAAAGGAATACATGTAACAAATATAAATTGCAGAGCCTAAAACTAAATAATAAGTATCTCAGTTTTTAAAAGTGAGCAAAAGATAAATGACAACTCACCAAACAGGCAAGTAAGCAAGTAAATGATGCTCAACATCATGTGACATTAGGGAATTGCAAATCAAAACAAGAAATACCACTATACACTTGCTAAAATAGCTAAAATACAAAACAGCACCACCAATAACTGTTGGTTGCAAAGCAAAAGGAATTCTCATTCATTGATGATGAAAATGCAAAATGGTACAACCACATTGGAAGACAGTTTGACAATTTCTTACAAATATGACCTAGCAATCATGCTACTAGGTATTTACTCAATTGATTTTAAAACTTGTTTACAGGCCGGGTGCGGTGGCTCACGCCTGTAATCCAAGCACTTTGGAGGCCAAGGCGGGCGGATCACCTGAAGTCGGGAGTTCAAGACCACCCTGATCAACATAGTGAGACCCTGTCTTAAAAAAAAAAAAAAAACTTATGTTTACACAAAGCCTATATGCAAATGTTTGTAGCAACCTTATGTATAACTACAAAAAATAGAAGCAATCAAGATGTCTTCCAATAGAAGAATCGACTACACGAAGTGTGGTATAGCTATACAATGGAATATTATTCAATGGTAAAAGAAGGACCTATCAAACCATAAACAAGATGAATTTTGAATGCATATTGCTAAGTAAAAGCAGTCAGTCTAAAAAAGCTACATACTGTATGATTCCAATTATATGAGATTCCAGAAAACGCAAAAATACAGAAGTCAAGATCTGTGGATACCATGGCTTCAGAGTGGGAGAGACAAATATGTAAAACACAGGGGATTGTTTTATGGAGGTGAAACTATTAAGTATAGTACTCTAAAAGAAGACGTAAGACATTAGGCATTTGCCAAAAACCAGAGAACTTTATAGTACAAAGAATAAATCTTAATGTATGCAAATTTAAAAAATTAACTGGAAAGTTGGGGAAGCCTAGGATGAAATGCAATCTAAACATATTACAAATAATCTAAATATATCACATTACATACTACAACTTCCCTGAAAAGTACTGGGGTATAAAGTGCAGAACTAAGTAACTCTGGAAGAAAGTGAAGTCTGTAAGACTAAAGGCAAAGGAAACTTGTACATAAGAATTGTTTCCCACAGGGGTATGGATTAATTTTGAAACCATTATATACATATATTAAAATTAAACAATTGAGTAAATGGATGGTGGATAGTGTGAGCCAGGTTTCTCACTGCTTTACTGAGAGATTACAGATAAGCAAGGTAAAAATGCTAGAATGATCCTTATAGGAATGAATTAGAGCTGAAGACCTCAGTATGAACTCATATTCAGTTTAATATACAGAGGATTACATATAAAATGTTTCTATACTTATATACATTGGCCAGCACACACGCACACACACACAGCTTGCTCTGTCAGCTGAGGTCTAGAAGCAATAACACTCCAGTAGCACACAGGGCACGCAAATCTTGGTTTCTGATTCCATTTTCCAACAAAATGAACCAGGGCTTTTTCAACAAAAGGCTGATTCTACATCTGCAGCAAGAAATACACGAAATGAGTGTGGAGCCTCTTACCACACTTACCTAACTCTGTGCCAGAGTTAGGAAGTGCCAAAAGAAAAAAAATCACCTAAAACCCCACAATGATGAGGCAAGGTAAAAGGGACATAGGAGCTAACTAAAAGAATATCTCATGCCAAAAATGGAACAATTTGAGCAATAAAATAACAGAGAATTGAATTATAATCCAAAGTATAAACCAGGCTTGATGGCACATACCTGTAATCCTAGCTACTTGGCAGGCTGGGAGCCCGGGAGATTGAGACTAGGGGCAATACGGTGAAACGGCATCTCAAACCCACCCCCCAAAGCGGAACAAACAAAAAATCAAAGTATGAAATAGATATCCATAAGTCTCTACTAAGTAAATAATTGAATAAATCAACCAATAAATGGGATAGAAGAGATAAATCTATGTAGAAGAATTCCAAATAATTCCAAATAATTTCTGTAGATATTCTACCCAAAAGGAAGTAAAGCATAACTACTCTTTAAGTATGGCTGTACGTATTGAACTCTTTCCAAACAGTAGAGTATAAAAAACGAAGAAAAAAAAAAGAGTGGCTTTAGAGTGGAGAAAGTGGAGAAGCCTGACAAACACTACCTCAAGCAGGTGATCAATGTTTACATCAACACTGATTACAGTGATAAGTCATGTTGATAGTATATACCCTTGATATGATGTGATGTGGCACTGAACCTCTGGGATCTTCCAAGTGTAATCATCAGAAAAACATCAGACAAACTCCTATTGAGAGGCATTCTATAAAACACCTGACCAATACGCCTCAGAACTGTCAAGGTCTTCAAAGTCAAAGAAAGTCTGAGAAGCTGTCACAGCTGAGAGGGGCCTAAGGCGATGTGAAAACTAAGCGTAATGTGGTATCCTGTATGGGATCCTGGAATAGAGAAAAGCACACACAAAAACTAAGGAAATCTGAACATCATATGAACTTTAGTTATAAGCAATGTATCAGCATTGTTTCATTAATTGTAATAAATGCACCCCTATTCTTAACAGAGGAAAATGGGTATGAGATATAAAAAACCCTCAATGCCATCTTTGTAATAATTCTGTATCTCTAAAGTCATTCTAAAATAAAGTTTATTTAATAAATAACTAGCTATGAATGTACCACCCAATCAGAAACTAGATTATCTGTAACCTACACCCATCCTCTGTGCTCCTTCTCTCTCCCTACTTCCTATACTCTGCCCCCACCTAAATATATCACTATCCTGAATGTCGTATTTAATATCATTCCTTGTTTTAGCATAGTTTTATTACACATGTATGCATACATAACTTTAATTAAAGCTTATTTTTGGGCTTTATAAAACTGGCACTGTACTATCTTATGAGACTTGCACCACTGGATTATTTATAAGAAAATTTATTGCAGTAAGCTTTATAAAAGAAAAATCTGGAAACAAAGCAAATGTCCCAGACAAATAAATCAACAGTGATATATTTGCACAATAAAATATTACACAAAAGTGAAAAATATAAACTACATTCAACAATGTGGATGAGCTTTAGAGAAAGAATACTAGATGAGAAAAGGTAAAGGTTTTAATCTGATACAGAAGGCCCTTTGCCAAATGGCCACAACCTCCCTCATCTACCTCACTTCACCAAATCTGTATCGGGTCACACCAAACCTCTCCCTGTTACCTAAACATTCCATGCTCTTGAACAACCACTTAGCTTTTATTTTTTTAAAAAGGCATGTTGTGATACAGTTCACATACCACACAATTTATGCATTTAAAGAATATAGTTCAGTGGCTGTTAGTACATTCTGAGTTGTACAACTATCACCATAATCAATTTTAGAAGATTTTTATCACACTACAAAGAAACATCATACTCACTGGTGGTCAAACCCCATTTCTTGTCAATTTTACACTTATTATACGAAAGGAGTATGCACAGTGTAGATAGTGTGTGTAACAATGCAGGGTTACTATGGTCTCAAATCTGGGTTCAGATGAGTTCTGCTTTTAACTGAATGGTCTCAGGCAAGTTGCTTAACCAGTCTAAGTTCCATCTGAAACATGGGGTAATATCACACTCATAATGGTTACTGAACTTAATAAGTTATGTTTGTAAAGAGTTTAACCCAATAGTGGTAGCCATTACTATCACCAATAATAAAAGCCATTAACAGAAGGATAGGGGAAGGGGCAGGGACCTTTAAGAAGTCTGATTCAAATCCTTCATTTTACAAATAAAAAAATGACACCTGGTGGGATTAAAGGGGATGCCAGAGGCCACTTGAGGAGGGCACATGGTGTGATGGAATAATCACGTACCATGTGGTACAACACAGCTGATTTTTGAATCCTAGCTCTGCCTTTTACTAGCTGAATATCCCTGGGCAAATCACTGTTTCCCAAACATCAATTCCCTCCTGCGTATACAGGGGAGTACAAATACCTAGCTCATGGAACAGCTTTGTGAACTAAATGAGAAACTGTGCTTATGTAGTAGGCTTTTGATAACAGTCATGAACACGAACATACACACGTGCATGAACATACATGAACACACACATAGAAACACAGAATAATGCCATAACAAATTAATAAATTGGCAGAAAGAAAAGTTTTAGAAAGAAAAATGTATAGTCTAATTTTTAAAAAGAGGATAGAAATCACCTTAAAAGGAAGATTAAATTTTGAGAAAAGTGGTTTATAGTCAGCCTGTAGTAGGAACAGCATCTTACAAATATCACTGGGTAAAATAATGTGGGATCTTCAGGAATAAAAGATGTTTATAAAATATATCATTGTTCATCTTGCCCTCTCCCCAAACTGGCTTATTTTAAACTTTCTAGTATTTTCTGTCTGATATTCCTGGAGCACAGCCGAAGAAAATAAATGTTCTTTCTGAAGCCTCTAAAAGTAGTCCATCAATGTGATTTTCCTTCAAAAGTGAAAACCATAAGACTGGCAACATATTTAAAGGTGATAGGGCAGGTATTAACACATAACTGTGCCACTGTTTAAAAAGTACCATCACTTTCTTTCCTTAGGATGTGTTTGTCCATTCACTAAAAGGGGCCCAATTCTCATTATAAATGAAGCAGTAGTATACTCAAACTGTAATGACCCACAGAAGTTGTACAGCACCATTTAAAGCATACTATGGACCAGGCATGTAGTTCATGGCTGTAATGCCAGCACTTTGGGAAGCTGAGGTGGGAGGACCGTTTGAGCCCAAGAGCAGACTGAGCAACGTAGTGAGACCTACTCTCCACAAAAGAATACAAAAAAAAAAAAAAATTAGCTAGGCATGGTGACATGCACCAGGGGCTACCTCCAGCTACTCTGGAGGCTGAGGTAGGAGGATGGCTAGAGTCTGGGAGGTTGAGACTGCAGTGAGCCATGATTGCATCTCTGCACTTCACTCCAGACTGGGCAACAGAGTGAGACCCTATCCCTGCCTAAAGAATAAAGTAAAGTAAAACACAGTATGGGTCCACAAATAAATAACTCATCCCAATAATTTGATAGCATATGAAGATCTCAAGAAACTGTGAAGAATACACAGTAGCATTTTACCTCTGTCTCCACTAATTTACTGGTTCCGTTTTTTTTCCTTTTTGAGATTGATTTTTTAAAAGATATCTCACACTTCATTTTTTCCTCCCAGTTTTTAACTTGGCTGTTTTACACGAATTATATATTAAATAAACAAGGCATCATGCTATCTGACTTCAAACTATACTGCAACGCTACAGTAATCAAAACAGTATGGTACTGATACTAAAACAGAGATATAGACCAACGGAACAGAACAGAGGCCTCAGAAATAATGCCACACACATCTATAACCATCTGATCTTTGACAAACCTGACAAAAACAAGCAATGGGGAAAGGATTCCCTGTTTAATAAATGATGTTGGGAATACTGGCTAGCCATATGCAGAAAACTGAAACTGGATCCCTTCCTTATACCTTATACAAAAATTAACTCCAGATGGATTAAAGATTTAAACATAAGACCTAACACCGTAAAAACCCTAGAAGAAAACCTAGGCAATACCATTCAGGACATTAGCATGGGCAAGGACTTCATGACTAAAACACCAAAAGCAATGTCAACAAAGGCCAAAATAGACAAATGAGATCTAATTAAACATAAGAGCTTCTGCATGGCAAAGGAAACTATCATTAGAGTGAACCGGCAACCAAGAGAACAGGAAAAAAAATTTTTCCAATTTACTCATCTGACAAAGGGCTAATATCCAGAATCTACAAAGAACTTAAACAAATTTACAAGAAAAAACAAACAACCCCATAAAAAAGTAGGTGAAGGATATGAACAGACACTTCTCAAAAGAAGACATTTATGCAGCCAACAAACAGATGAAAAAAAGCTCATCATCACTGGTCATTAGAGAAATGCAAATCAAAACCACAATGAGATACCATCTCACGCCAGTAAGAATGGCGATCATTAAAAAATCAGGAGACAACAGATGCTGGAGAGGATGCGGAGAAATAGGAATGCTTTCACACTGCTGGTGGGAGTGTAAATTAGTTCAACCATTGTGAAACACACTGTGGCAATTCCTCAAGGATCTAGAACTAGAAATACCACTTGACCCAACAATCCCATTACTGGGTATATATCCAGAGGATTATAAATCATTCTACTATAAAGACACATGCACACGTAAGTTTACTGCAGTACTATTCAGAATAGCAAAGACATGGAACCAATCCAAATGCCCATCAATGATAGACTGGATAAAGAAAATGTGGCATATATACACCATGGAGTACTATAAAGTCATACAAAGGATGAGTTCATGTCCTTTGCAGGGATACGGATAAAGCTGGAAAATATCATTCTCAGCAAACTGACACAAGAACAGAAAACCAAACAGTGCATGTTCTCACTCATAAGTGGGTGATGAAAAATGAGAACTCATGGACACTGGGAGGGTGAATATCACACTTTGGGCTTGTCTGGGGGTGGGGGTCTAGGGGAGAGATAACAGGGGTTGGAGGGATTGGGGAGTGATAGCATTAGGAGAAATACCTAATGTAGATGATGGGGTGATGGATGCAGCAAACCACCATGTCACGTGTGTGCCTATGTAACAAACCTGCATGTTCTGCACATGTACCCCAGAACTTAAAGTATAATAAAAATAAAAAAATAAGTAAACAAGTATTTGTTGAATCTTCCTTTATACCGGCCATTGTTCTAACAACCGGGATAAAATAAATGGAGATCCTCCTCTCCAGGAGCTTGTGTTCTCATAAAGTGTGATAAACAGTAAACAAACAAATGAATATGTAATACATGAGAAGGAAATACATGCTATGCAGAAAAAATAAAATAGTAAAGGGCTAAAGAGTGACTGTGGGCCAGGGACATCAAGAAAGACATCTTTGAAAATGTGACAATTGAGAAAACTCCTGAAGACAGCAAGGGAGTGAGCTGTGGGGAAATCTGAGCAGAGGGAAAAGTACAAAAGCTCCGAGGTAAGATGACCCTTGTCAGATTCAAGGAGCAGAAGGGGGACAGTGTGGCTGGAGCTGAGGGAGCGACAGGTAGAGAGCTGGGAGATGAAATCGAGGAAGTGGTGGAATCCAGATCAGACAGAGCTTTTGCTTTTCCCCACGGGAGCGACAGGAGAATCTTGAACAGAGGTGTGACATCATCTAACTACAGTTTAAAGGCTCCCTCGGGTTACCATGAGAGAATAGCACATAGAGGAGAAAGGGGGAAGCAGGGAGAACTTTGAGACCATTGCTGTTCCACATGAGGAGTGATGATGGATGCACTGGAGCTGGCGAGACGTCATTAGGTTCCGAATACATTTTGAAACAATAATTTTAATTGCACACCCTTGTTCCATTTGTCACAACATATTCCCTTCTTAAATTGCAGTCTAAAAGCCACCTTCTCCAAGAAATGCTTTAAATAACCCTATGGTCTCCAAGCCACTCATACAAACCCTCCTATTTATCCTTTTATCTGTACCTGCAAATTATTATTTTTCTTGTACAGACTAAAGGTCAATGTTGTCTTAACCTAACAGAAACACAGGGATTAAGTCAGCCATGTGACATAACATGGTTACTTCCTAAGAAATGACAGTGGAGCGGGCTTAAAAGGCTCCTCAGAGGCCAGGCGTGGTGACTTACCCCTGTAATCCAAGCACTTTGGAGGCCAACGCAGGCGGATCACCTGAGGTTGGGAGTTCAAGACCAGCCTGACCAACATGGTGAAACCCTGTCTTTAAAAAGATTTTAAAAAATAATTTTTAAAAAAAAGGCTCCTCAGTCTGGAAAACTCTGGTCTGATTAGGCCCTCCATTCCTACAGCATCTTCACTGTGAAGTGAGACAAGCTTGAGAATACTATGTGATTAGCCAGAACTCATTTTATGGGTCTTCTGGTGTTTTTCAAATTTTGCATTCAATATAGTGCATGGACTTCAAGTGATAGTTTATCCAGTTGTATTTAAATAATGGCATGAACCTGGTTAGAAAACCAGGACACACTAGCATTATAGCATTTATGCAAAAACCACATAGACAGAAAACACTATTTGAGAAATGTGAGAAAGAATACAGAAAGATCTGGAAAGATACACACTAAAGTTTCAATGGTTACCTCTACTGAGTGACAGTTGGAACTAGGATGAGAAAGCAGGGCGATTAAAGGACACTTTGCTTGATAGTAACGTACAACCTACTTTTGAGAATAAATTATTCTTGTTGTGTAGTTAAGTTTTATTTTAAGTATTTTTTTTTTTAAGACAGAGTCTTGCTCTGTTGCCCAGGCCAGAGTGCAATGGCGTGATCTCGGCTCACTACAACCTCCGCCTCCTGGGTTCAAATGATTCTCCTTCTGCAGCTAGGCATAGTGGTGGGCACCTGTAATACCAGCTACTCAGGAGGCTGAGGCAGGAGAACTGCTTGAACTGAAACCTATGAGGTGGAGGCTCTTAGTGAGCCAAGATCATGCCACTGCACTGCAGCCTGGGCTACAGGGCGAGACTCCGTCTCAAGAAAAAAAAATATACCAGGAGTTTCCCTGTACAAATTCTCTTTTTACCTGCTGCCATCCACATAAGATGTGACTTGCTTCACTTTGCCTTCCGCCATGATTGTGGGCCTCCCCAGCCATGTGGGATCATAAGTCCAATTAAACCTCTTTTTCTACCCAGTCTCAGGTGTGTCTTTATCAGCAGTGTGAAAATAGACTAATAATACAGTAAATTGGTACCAGTAGAGTGGGGCATTGCTGAAAAGATATCTGAAAATGTGGAAGCAACTATGAAACTGGGTAACAAGCAAGGGCTGAAACAGCCTTAGAGGGCTCAGAAGAAGAAAATGTGGGAAAGTTTGGAACTTCCTGGAGACTTGTTGAATGGCTTTGCCCAAAATGTTGATAGCAACGTAGACAATAAGGTCCAGGCTGAGGTGGTCTCAGATGGAGATGAGGAACTTGTTGGAAACTGAAGCAAAGTTGACTCTTGTTATGTTTTAGAAAAGAGAGTGGCAGCATTTTGCCCCTACCTTAGAGATTGGTGGAACTTAGAACTTGAGAGATGATCTGGAATAATTGGCAGAAGAAATTTCTAAGCAGCAAAGCATTCAAGAGGTAACTTGGATGCTGTTAAAAGCATTCAGTTTTAAAAGGAAAACAGAGCATAGAAGTTTGAAAAGTTTGCAGCCTGATGATGCGTCAGAAAAGAAAATTCCGGCTGGGCGCAGTGGCTCACACCTGTAATCCCAGCACTTTGGGAGGCGGAGGTGGGTGGATTATGAGGTCAGGAGTTCGAGACCATCCTGGCCAAGATGGTGAAACCCTGTCTCTACCAAAAAGTAGAAAAATTAGCTGGGCATAGTGGCAGGCACCTGTAATCCCAGCTACTGGGGAGGCTGAGGCAGGAGAATCGCTTGAACCCAGGAGGTGGAGATTGCAGTGTGCCAAGATCACAATGCTGCACTATAGCCTGGGTGACATAGCAAGACTCCAACTCAAAAAAAAAAAAAAAAAAAAAAAAAAAAAACCAACCCATTTTATGAATGGAAATTAAAGCCCGCTTACGAAATTTGGATCATTAATGTGGGGCCAAATGTTAAACCCCAAGACAATGGGAAAATTG
>CAUYLG010029494.1:0-39696 GCA_963573385.1 Cacajao melanocephalus | reverse complement strand
GCCTCAGCCTCCAGAGTAGCTGGGACTACAGGCGTGCGCCACCATGCCCAGCTAATTTTTGTATTTTTAGTAGAGACGGGGTTTCACCATGTTGACCAGGATGGTCTCGATCTCTTGACCTCGTGATCCACCTGCCTCGGCTTCCCAAAGTGCTGGGATTACAGGCGTGAGCCACTGCGCCTGGCAATTTAGTTTAATTTTTAATGAAATGGGGGTCTCGCTATGTTGTCCAGGAACTCCTGGACTCAAGCAGTCCTCCCACCTCTGCCTCCCAAAGTGCTGGGATTACACATGTGAGCCACCGTGCCAGGTTGAGAATCTTATATGGTAGGTTTTTGCACACTAGGTAGTGGAATGATTTAGAGAAACTCAGCTTCTGCTGATATGATATTCTTGCCTTCTGCTTTCTCTCTTACTCAGGATGAGGAAGAGTCCTTGAATGAAGTAGGGTATGATGACATTGGTGGCTGTAGGAAGCAGCTAGCTCAGATAAAGGAGATGGTGGAACTGCCCCTGAGACATCCTGCCCTCTTTAAGGCAATTGGTGTGAAGGTGAGCATCTTGAGCTCTGGGATCCAGTTTAAAGTGGTGATTAATGACTACCCAGTGTCTGATCCTGGGACTTTTTCATACGTGGCTTTCATTATTGCCTTGGATTAGAGGGGCAATAATATATCCTTTAATTCACCGAACGCTCTAAATTCAGTAAAGCTGATGTTCTAGAACAGAGCAAGCTAATTAAATTCTCTGTTGTGTGTGTATGCGCACAAACACGCATACATATATATGGGTTTTTTCTTTACAGCTCTTAGAATGTAAAAGCCATTCTTGTCTCAGTTGACCCTGTAAAAACAGATCTCACCATAGTTTGCCAGCCTATCTAGAGCAGTGTCACACAGTAGAAGTAAACAAGTTAAGGAAATTTTCAGAGTGTTAAAGGGTTCTGAGTCTAAAACATTTGAGAACTATTGGTCTAGAGTGTAGCTTCCCAATCTTTTCTATATCATAGAACACATTGAAAATGAAGTTACTCATTTCCTTAGTATGTGTCGCACAAATAATTTCATCTTCTGTGTGGACAGTTCCAGTGTCCTGCTTGTAGATAAGGCCATAGAAAGGGTAGTGTCAAAGAAGAAGATTGGTGATTGTAAGGAACATCATTCCAATGTGATAAATTCTGGAAGGTATGATTACTGGAGTGAGTGATCCTCTGGCAATGACAAAAATAGACCCTGCTGTCTCAAATGGCTTAGCTAGTCTTTGGCCCTTGGTCTGTCTGAAATTGAGCCCTTAGTGTAATGGCCTCTTGCCTTTCCCTAGTTATATATCTTCAAACTCATTTGGACTAGAGTTTCTCTGCCCTTAGTCTCCTATGCAAGTTGCAGTCATAAATGTTGCCCACTTTGTAGCAGTATTTTCCGTGCTAGTGTGCCTAAAGTAAGCCGTCTTCCTAGTATTTACTGCTGAGGGCTCATTCTTAATATTGTCAGGGTTGAAGACTGATTCTCGCCCTCTCTGGAGCCCTAGTCAAGCCATTTTAGGGTTTGGGAAAAGGTGAGAACCTAATCACACTCTGCATTGGTCCTCAGCCTCCTAGAGGAATCCTGCTTTATGGACCTCCTGGGACAGGGAAGACCCTGATTGCTCGAGCTGTAGCAAATGAGACTGGAGCATTCTTCTTTTTGATCAATGGTAAGAGACTTGGTTCATCTTATGTCTAACTAGACCCAATTTTGAACTGGGACTCATGAGCGGGAGAGCTTATGGACCCATCCTTTTTGCACTCATGCCCACTTGCACTTTTATAGCATATTTCTTCTGCTGGGGTATGTTACAGACAGATGAGAAATAAAGGGAAGATACTTTACACTGGTTTTCTCTGTTGTGTCCCCCTTGAGAAAGATTGTGGACAGACTGAAGAGTGGGAGCAAGCTAGAATGAGAAATCAGTGGGTGAATGCCTATTGATTTGAGAGAGTTTAGGGGAAATGAACTTGGATTGCTGGCTCTTGGAGAATGCTATTTAGCTGGTAGAGATCTAGCTGGTTTGCCATCTCTCCGGCTCTAGCCATGTGTCCCAGAGCATTTGCTGTCACCTTTACACTTCTAGTTCAACTGTGAGAAAAGTATACTGAGTCCCTGGGCTTCTCTCTAGCCTGGCCTCATGGCTATCCTGTGATAATGGTTGGTAGAGGATCTGAGAAGTAGGCAGAGGTTACCACCTTCTCACCAGGACCTGTCTGTGGGCCAGACAAGCAAGATAACTGATTTTTTTTGGGAATTAGGAAAGGCTATCATTTTGTTTTTGCCTCCATTCTGTATTCTTTCAGGTCCTGAGATCATGAGCAAATTGGCTGGTGAGTCTGAGAGCAACCTTCGTAAAGCCTTTGAGGAGGCTGAGAAGAATGCTCCTGCCATCATTTTCATTGATGAGCTGGATGCCATCGCTCCCAAAAGAGAGAAAGTAGGAGCTTACCTGAAGGGATAGTGGGGGGTTGAAAGGCTCTAACTTCACTTCTGACCAGACATCCTGTTCTGGCAGACTCATGGCGAGGTGGAGCGGCGTATTGTATCACAGTTGTTGACCCTCATGGATGGCCTAAAGCAGAGAGCACATGTTATTGTCATGGCAGCAACCAACAGACCCAACAGCATTGACCCAGCTCTACGGCGATTTGGTAAGGACTCCAGATATATCCAACCCTGCCCTTGCTTACGTCTCACCTCTCTCCTTCATCTAAGTCACCTAATCCTCTTGCAGCCCTTTGCAGTGATTAGGTCCAGGGGTCTTTTTCCCTTATCCTGCGTCCTGTCTAGACTGACCAACCACCCTGATTTTCCTGAAACTGAAAGGTTTCCCAGGGCTTGAGACTTTTTCACGGCTAACATCAGGACAATCCTATGCTAACTGAGATGGTTGGTCCTGCTAGGCCTGTCTCTTCCCTCTGGACTAGAAATGAGCCCTATCTGGTTCATGTACTGTCCCACAGGTCGTTTTGACCGGGAGGTAGATATTGGAATTCCTGATGCTACAGGACGCTTGGAAATTCTTCAGATCCATACCAAGAACATGAAGCTGGCAGATGATGTGGACCTGGAACAGGTAAAGTGATGATGAGGGCTGACCGGGCATTCCGATATCTCTGTTTCTAGGCAGTTGCTGGGAACTGGCTTGAGACATAAGGTTAAGATGTGAGGAGATGGGTTTTGATTTCTGGACAGGGGAAAGGAAGTGATCTGAGATTGAATCCAGGAAATTGGAGTTGGCTTGTTTCTCAGTTGACACTGCATTTAGAGTAAGTCAGAATTGTTGGGGCAGCTTTATTTCTAGGCCCCAAGTCCAGAATTGAGTACTTAAAACCCAGCCAATAAAGACATTGCTAGTACGTATTCAAGGAAATGAGAGGACCCAGGGTTAGGAGTCAGGGGAAGGATTTCTACTGTCTCTGAGCCCCCTATGGGAGCTGGAGGCAGCATAGTAAGTAGATCTTTCTCTGCAGGTAGCCAATGAGACTCATGGGCATGTGGGTGCTGACTTAGCAGCCCTGTGCTCAGAGGCTGCTCTGCAAGCCATCCGCAAGAAGATGGATCTCATTGACCTAGAGGATGAGACCATTGATGCCGAGGTCATGAACTCTCTGGCAGTTACTATGGATGACTTCCGGGTAAGGACCACACCCCTACCTCAGGTACGCACAACGTGCTTTGACCCTTCCCTGGTAAATCTCATCCCCAGTTTTCCCTTCTTTTCTAGTGGGCTTTGAGTCAGAGTAACCCATCAGCACTGCGGGAAACCGTGGTAGAGGTACCACAGGTAACCTGGGAAGACATCGGCGGCCTAGAGGATGTCAAACGTGAGCTTCAGGAGCTGGTCCAGGTAGGATAACTTGGTCCAGAGTGAGTCACTGCCTTAGTGATGTGGGTGGTCTCAGGGTGTCAACACATTTGCTGCAAGAGTTGTGAGAGCACAACTTAGGAACCTACTGTTCTTAGATTTGAGGCACTAACGAGTCTGCTTTTGGAGAACCTGGATCTGATACCATTGGGTACACCATGAAGCTTCTGTTTAGTTAGTTTTCTTTCAAAATATGGAGATAGCCTTGAACCCTCTTTCCTTTTTGTCCTAGTATCCTGTGGAGCACCCAGACAAATTCCTCAAGTTTGGCATGACACCCTCCAAGGGAGTTCTGTTCTATGGACCTCCTGGCTGTGGGAAAACTTTGTTGGCCAAAGCCATTGCTAATGAATGCCAGGCCAATTTCATCTCCATCAAGGGTCCTGAGCTTCTCACCATGTGGTTTGGGGAGTCTGAGGCCAATGTCAGAGAAATCTTTGACAAGGTGAGCTACAATAGGGTGGGCTATCTATTCATTTGCCTGGGGGCAAGGGCTGTTTTTCTTTAAGAGAGTTGAAACAGTGCTGGCTGCTCAACTGGACAGTAAGTAATCTTTCTGAAGTCTGAGAGATCCAGGGTTTTGTTTTGTTTTGTTTTGTTTTTTTCTCTTGAGACAATATCTGGCTCCGTTGCCCAGGCTGGAGGGCAATGGTGCAATCATAGCACACTGTAACCTTGAAATCATGGGCTTAAGCAATTCTACTTCAGCCTTGTAAGTAACTGGGACTACAGGCGTGCATCACCACATCTGGCTAATTTTTTATTTTTTGTAGAGGTAAAGTCTTGGTACATTGCCCAGGCAGTTTTCTAATACCTGGCCTCAAATGATCTTCCCACCTTGGCCTCCCAAAGTGCTGGAAATACATGTGTGAGCCACTGCGTTTGGCCAAAGAGATCTAGTTTTGTTAGTGCTTGACTCAATCCATTCCTCCCACAGGCCCGCCAGGCTGCCCCCTGTGTGCTGTTCTTTGATGAGCTAGATTCGATTGCCAAGGCTCGTGGAGGTAACATTGGAGATGGTGGTGGGGCTGCTGACCGAGTCATCAACCAGATCCTGACAGAAATGGATGGGATGTCCACAAAAAAGAATGTGTTCATAATTGGCGCTACCAACCGGCCTGACATCATTGATCCTGCCATCCTCAGACCTGGCCGTCTTGATCAGCTCATCTATATCCCACTTCCTGATGAGAAGTCCCGTGTTGCCATCCTCAAGGCCAACCTGCGCAAGTCCCCAGTTGCCAAGGCAGGTGCATGATCATGGGCTGTGGGGGACTTGTGTGAGTCCTCAGCCTGGTATGGAGTGCTCTTTGGTTTCTGGACAAGATTCCATTGGGGTTAGGGTTGGTCTAAAGGGCAGGGAGAATTTTTGAGGGTATTAGGATAATCTAGAATCAGGAATAAAATGAGGTGGCCAAAGAAGGGGCAAACTGTAGTTGGGAGTGCTTGGGTGGCCCAAAGATCTGTGTGACTCAGGAGAGGAGAAGCTGAATGCCAAGGTAGCTCTGCTGCTTCTTTTAGGATGTGGACTTGGAGTTCCTGGCTAAAATGACTAATGGCTTCTCTGGAGCTGACCTGACAGAGATTTGCCAGCGTGCTTGCAAGCTGGCCATCCGTGAATCCATCGAGAGTGAGATTAGGCGAGAACGAGAAAGACAGACAAACCCATCAGCCATGGTGAGTCTGCATCCTTTCCCCAGATGTGCCAATTATGGGGAGCCAGGCGACAGCCACCACCATGCCCTAGAGTTGAGAGTAGAAGCTATTGGAAAGATCATCTGACTGAGAAGACATTTAATAGGGCATCAAAGATAAAGAATACTGAGGTGAATCCATTCAGTTTGGAATAAGGCTGAGAAGAGATGGGCAGGCTCCATTCTCAGTCTGAACTAAGCTCTGTAAGGGAAATCTACTTTGATATGCACTATGAGAGTGCAGCAAACAGAGCAGGGCCTTGAACTGAGATGAGACCTATAGACCTATCCCTGGTGATCGGGGAAGGGGTGGGATACACAGACCTCCCAAAATGAAATGGCAAATTCATGTGTGTGTAAGCTCCATCAAGGTAGGATCTCCATCATTTTGCTTGTTTTCCACTGTATCCTGTGTTACCCTTAATTAATTCATTAAGTTCTAAACATGAGACTTAATACATGAGCAAATATGTGGCTTTCTTTACCTTTTGGAAGGGTCTGTGACATCTCTTCTCTCCCCCATAAAAGCTTAAAAACTATTGGCCGGGCGCGGTGGCTCACGCTTGTAATCCCAGCACTTTGGGAGGCCGAGGCGGGCGGATCACGAGGTCAAGAGATCAAGATCATCCTGGCCAACATGGTGAAACCCCGTCTCTACTAAAAAAAAATACAGAAATTAGCTGGGCATGGTGGCACCTGTGGTACCAACTACTCCAGAGGCTGAGGCAGGAGAATTGCTTGAACCCGGGAGGCAGAGGTTGCAGTGAGCTGAGATCACGCCACTGCACTCCAGCCTGGCGCCTGGCGACAAAGCAAGACTCTGTCTCAAAAAAAAAAAAAAAAAAGCGAGGGGAGAACTATTGATGAACTAATCCTAGGAAGCAGTCTCATAAGTCACAGTAGTTGGCCTCTTAATGGAAGAGATAGGTTTTGAGCTGAGCTGTGAAGAGAGTAGAATTTGAATAAAGAGAATAAGCAGCCCAAATAATATATTCTAGTAGTAGGATTGCAGACATTAGGAAACCCTTGGTGGATTTAAGAGTATATATGTCACTGGAAGTGAGACCACTAGGTAGGATGTAATCCAAGTATGGTAAGCACTAAAAGCCATTGGCATTTCCTTTTAAAATATTAAAGGTTTATTGAGGTACGATATAAATACAATAAAATTCACCCTTTTTAGGTACCATTTTCATGCTTTTTGACAAATGTATATAAGTTCTATAACTACTACCACAGTTGAGACTTAAAAATTTCTGTTATCCCAGAAAGCTTCCTTAGCTGCTTCAGTCAACATCTCCCTTCCTTAAGCCCCATCACTGATGTGATTTCTGTCCTTACAGTTTTCCCTTGCATTGACAAGTTTTTAAGCAGAGTAATGACTCAATTTTAGGAAGCATGGCCTAGCATCTTACCTCAGGTTGGATTGGAAGGGCAAGGAGACCAATAAACAGTAATGAGAGGCCAGGGATGAAATCCAGGCTGGGCTTTAACTAGCCCTAGTGATCTCTGTTTACCAACTATAGGAGGTAGAAGAGGATGATCCAGTGCCTGAGATCCGTCGAGATCACTTTGAAGAAGCCATGCGCTTTGCGCGCCGTTCTGTCAGTGACAATGACATTCGCAAGTATGAGATGTTCGCCCAGACCCTTCAGCAGAGTCGGGGCTTTGGCAGCTTCAGGTAACTTGATTGGGAGCATTAGACAGTGCTTAAGTTAATTTGGGGACCTTTACCAAAAAGGGGATGGGAGTCCTAAGGAAGCTAGAGGGGTAGTTGCGGAAATCTTAAATAGGCCCTCTCCTAACCCTCTTTTTTGGCTTTGCTCTTGTACACACAGATTCCCTTCAGGGAACCAGGGTGGAGCTGGCCCCAGTCAGGGCAGTGGAGGCGGCACAGGTGGCAGTGTATACACGGAAGACAATGACGATGACCTGTATGGCTAAGTGCTGGTGGCCAGCGTGCAGTGAGCTGGCCTGCCTGGACCTTGTTCCCTGGGGGTGGGGGCACTTGCCCAGGAGAGGGACCAGGGGTGCGCCCACAGCCTGCTCCATTCTTCAGTCTGAACAGTTCAGCTACAGTCTGACTCTGGACAGGGGGTTTCTGTTGCAAAAATACAAAACAAAAGCGATAAAATAAAAGCGATTTTCATTTGGTAGGCGGAGAGTGAATTACCAACAGGGAATTGGGCCTTGGGCCTATGCCATTTCTCTTGTAGTTTGGGGCAGTGCAGGGGACCTGTGTGGGGTGTGAACCAATACGCTACTGCCACCTGCCACAGCATAGTATCTGCACTTGACTCGATGCTGCCCGAGTCCTCCCTTCCCCCTATCCAGCCTGGGTAGGCGGGTAGGGGCCACAGTTGCTGGGTGTTTATAGAGTAGGTTGATTTTATTTTACATGCTTTTGAGTTAATGTTGGAAAACTAATCACAAGCAGTTTCTAAACCAAAAAATGACTTGTTGTAAAAGGACAATAAACGTTGGGTCAAAATGGAGCCTGAGTACTGGGCCCTGTGCCTGCTTCTTTTCCTGGGAAGGGCCTTGGGCTACCCACCACTGCCAAGGCATTCATCCAAATGTGAAATCCTGGAAGTAAGATTGCACCTTCTTCCTCTCCTGATCAACATCGGTATGATGTCTCCTGTTGCTTCATCCTGTGTCTGCAGTATCACTGAATAGGACTGGTGGAAAGGGAACAGCCTGACGGAGCCCCAAATGTGGAGAATGTGGCATCCGTCTGCCCATATTTGATGTGCATGCTAAGGCTAGGCCTGCAGAATCCCATATTCTGACCAAGGACTGTGTTGAGGTGCCATTTGAAAATCCTAGGGTTGTGAAGGAATATCCATTTGCAGGTGGATATTCTCTGTACTCCCTTTTAATGCATCTAAAAATCCCAAACATTCATCCCCTGGCTGGTGATCACTTACAGTTGTGTCCAGTTTTATTTTATGTAATTTGTATGAAAAAAAAATAGCTTTTTCTTCATACAAAATTTTAGTATTGAATTTTTTTTTTCCAAACAAAATAGACTATCCTCTTCAACAGTAATCACTTAATGCTTCTAGGGTCAGTACAATGATGCCTCACCCAGAGAGTAGTGCAGAGAAAATCACTGAATTAAATGTGTGTTGATTGGGTTTGGAACATAATCTCAAAAGACAGTCCTGAACATGATAATATGGAATAAAATACTGTAATCTCCAAAGATCAAAATCCCTAAAGTCTAAAATTCTGAAAAGCGCAATCCCAAAAGGTCAAAATCCCAAAATACAATTCTGGAAGAAATATTAAACATTCTTTGAAAATTTATTTACATTTTTAAAAGCATATTTATTTAGAAATAAGTCAAAGAGTGAAACGTATAAATGCTTGTCACTATGCTGGTTAATTGTGGGCACCTAGCTTTATAACTGCAGTTGTCTGTGACAGAAAACCTAAGTCTTGATGAGATGGTTCAAAAACCGTTGCGTTACTACTGCATATTTAGTCTCCCAAAGAACCAAGGTCTTCAGAAATTTTATGCTTCACAAATGCACATGTACAACAAATAGATGTCTCTTCGTTTATTGAGGAAGAGATGTCTATTTTTTGTACATGTGCATTTGTGAAGGATAAAATTTAACATTTTTATGCACACATGCAATGCTTACAGTCAACATTGTGGCCATGGAGTCCATTTTGAGTCTCTCTGTAGCCCAGGCTGGAATGCAGTGGTGTGATCTTGGCTCACTGTAACCTCCACCTCCTGGGTTCAAGTGATTCTCCTGCCTCAGCCTCCCGAGTAGCTGGGATTACAGGCACCCTCCACCATGCCTGGCTAATTTTTGTATTTTAGTAGAGATGGGTGTTTCACTATGTAGTCAAGCTGGGCTCGAACTCCTGACCTCAAATGATCTGCCCACCTTGGCCTCCCAAAGTGCTGGGATTACAGGCATGAGCCACCGCACCCTGCTGGAGTCAAATTTTTGATGTTCAAGGCACCAGAAGAAAAATCTGTCCTATCTCTTAGAGACCAATTTGCCTTCTGTATTTGTTGTCTCTGGGGCCCCTCCTATTGGATGGTGCCCACCAACATTGAAGGCAGATCTTACCCACTCAGTCCACTCACACTCCACTAATCTCTGGAAACAACCTCACAGACATGCCCCAGATAATGCTTTACCATGTTTCTAGATATTCCTTAATCCAGTAAAATTGACACCTAAAATTAAGTCCACGGTTCTGCCCCTTGTCAACTTGGCACCCTTATGTGTCTCTTTAAACCATACTTAATAATAAGGTAATAGTTCTGCATAACATGATGTAACTATCTTGTGTACAATCAGAAACATACTAATCCCTTCCCCCGAATTTGAAATTTTATTTTGTCCAGGTTGTAATTTTAGGGATTTTGATCTTTTAGGACTTCAGCATTTGGGATTATGGTGTTTGGGATTGTGTCCTTCAGGATTATGATCAACACTGGTATTGATCATCCTAGAATTTATACTAGGCAAGACCAGGCTCCCTTTTGGTCTACATAGATAATCTTGAAGGATGCATGATACTTAACATTGGTTGATTAAACTGGAGCATCCCTGGAACTCATACTGTGAAACGGATAATTTTGCACTTATTTGTTACTTCAATAGGTTTTTGGGGGAACAGGTGGTGGTTGGTTACATGAATAATTTCTTTAGTGGTGATTTCTGAGATTTTGGTGCACCTATGACCTGAGCAGTGTACACTGTACTCAGTGTTTATCCCTCACCCTCCCCCTGCCCCTTCCCTGAGTCCCCAAAGTCCATTTTATCATTCTTATGCTTTTGCATTTTCATAGCTTAGCTCCCACTTATGAATGAGAACACAAGATGTTTGGTTTTCCATTCCTGATTTACTTCACTTAGAATAATGGTCTCCAATTCCATCCAGATTGCTGCAAATGCCATTTCATTCCTTTTTATGGCTGAGTAGTATTCCCTGATACATATATACTACAATTTCTTTCTTTCTTTTTTTTGAGACGGAATCTCCCTCTGTCACCCAGGCTGGAGTGCAGTGGCACAGTCTTGGCTCACTGCAACCTGTCTCCTGAGTTCAAGCGATTCTCCTGCCTGAGCCTCCCGTGTAGCTGGGATTACAAGCATGCACCACCGCGCCCAACTAATTTTTGTATTTTTAGTAGAGATGGGGTTTCGCCATGTTGGCCAGGCTGGTCTCGAACTCCTGACCTCATGTATACTACAATTCAATTTTTGTATTCACTCATTGATGGACATTTGGGCTGGCTCCATTATTTTTCCATTTGCAAATTGTGCTGCTATAAACGTGCATTTGCAAGTATCTTTTTTGTATAATGATTTCTTTTCCTCTGGGTATCTACTCTGTAGTGGGATTGCTAGATCAAATGGTAGTTCTACTTTTAGTTCTTTAAGGAATCTCCATACTGTTTTCCATAGTGGTTGTACTAGTTTACATTCCCGCTAGCAGTGTAAAAGTGTTCCCTTTTTACCACATCCATGCCAACATCTATTTTTGATATTTTGGTTATGGCCATTCTTACAGGAGTAAGGTGGTATCACGTTGTGGGTTTGATTTGCATTTCCCTGATCGTTAGTAATGTTGAGCATTTTTTAATATGTCTGTTGGCCATTTGTATATCTTCTTTTGAGAATTGTCTATTTATGTCCTTAGAGCATTTTTCGATGGGATTGTTTGGTTTTTTTATTGCTGATTTGTTTGAGTTCCTTATAGATTCTGGAATTAGTCCTTTGTCAGGTATACAGGTTGCAAAGATTTTCTCCCACTCCATGGGTTGTCTTTTTACTTTGCTGATTGTTTCTTTTGCGGTGAAGAAGGTTTTTAATGAACTCCCATCAATTTATCTTTGTTTTTGTTGCATTTACTTTTGGGTTCTTGGGTCATGGTCTTTGCCTAAGCCAGTGTCTAGAAGGGTTTTTCTGGTGTTGTAGAATTTTTGTGGTTTCAGACCTAAGTCTTTGAACCATCTGGAGTTGATTTTCTTTTTGAGATGGGGTCTCCCTCTGTCGCTCAGCCTGGGAGTACCTGATCTTGGCTTAGTGCAACCTCTGCCTCCTGGGTTCAAGTGATTCTCCTGCTTCAGCCTCCCAAGTAGTAGGATTGCAGGCGTGCACCACTATGCCTGGCTAATTTTTGTATTTTTAGTAGAGACTGGGTTTCACCCATGTTGACCAGGCTGGTCTCAAACTCCTGACCTCAGGTGATCTACCCACCTTGGCCTCCCAAAGTGCTGGGATTTCAGGTGTGAGCTGCTGCACCAAGCTTTGAGTTGATTTTTGTATAAGGTGAGAGGTGAGGATCCAGTTTCATTCTTCTACATACGGGTTGCCATTTATCCCAGTGTAGCTGTGAATAAGGTGCTTAGCTCTTTTAGGGCCTCAAATTTCTTAGTCTGATAAAATGATTGGAAAATGCTGCTGGGTGCGGTGGCTCACACCTGTAATCCCAGCACTTTGGGAGTCCGAGCTGGGTGGATCACAATGTCAAGAGATTGAAACCATCCTGGCCAACATGGGGAAACTCCCATCTCTACTAAAAATAGAAAAATTAGCTGGGTGTGGTGGCATACACCTGTAGTCCCAGCTACTTAGGAGGCTGAGGCAGGAGAATCACTTGAACCCGGGAGGCGGAGGTTGCAGTGAGCCAAGATTGCACTACTGCACTTCAGCCTCATGACAGAGGGACACTCCATCTCAAAAAAAGAAAAAAATAAAAAAGATTGAAAAATGCTTTCTCAACTGCAGAAGCCTGCATACTTAAACCAAGAGGCAAATTGTTTAGGCAGTCCATTTTTCCCTCACATTATTCCTAGAAAGGAATTGAAATGTGATCTTACTGTAGCTAATCACTTTGTATAGGGTAAACACTGCAATTAGAGGTTGGATTTCTGACCAAGAGTATGGTATCAAATAGAAGACCAGCAGTATGCCATAGAGGCAATAACAAAGATGGAACAATATACCTAATATCTTAAAATTTATTTAGATCTGATGTACTGATTCTACAAATTCTCCTGAAAGTCCAGTGGATACATAATGCCCGTGAAGGTTACAGGTCTTCCATTTCAGCTTAACTGTGGCAAGTGTCAAGTGGTTTGTTAACCCTTGCTCAGCCCTACAACCTACTGAGAGCTTTAAAATACTTAATATAGGTTTCGGATTTTTTTAATAAAGCTACTCAGAGAAGCATGGACTCATGTTCCCATGTAAAATGGAAATTCAGAATTGCATTGTCTTTTGAGATCATAGTAGCGAGAGAGGGCAAGTGCTTTTAGTTCCACTCTTGGCCAGCAGGTGGTAAGTTTTGGACTCAGACCCTATTAACAGATTTGGACTAAATAAAGCTTAGGAACAGAACAGTGACACTAGTGAGAGGAATCAAGGAAGTAGCATGTACCTTCTGACTGGTTATTCTCAACCAACTATACAGACTAGAGGGAATATGATAGAGTGGAAAGAGCACTGGACTGAAAATTTGGGCTTGACCTCAGAGAACCTCACTTTAAAGCCTTACTATCAGGAGATGGAAACTATCAACAAGGCACACAGTGTTAATGGGGCTGCAAGGAAGGCAAAACCATATAAAATACAGTTTCTAGGCCTTAAAGAAAGGTGGGAAACTTGACATGGAGAAAGGAGGAGAACAGTTTGAGGCACAGGTCAGAAAATACAGCTCTTGCTTATAAAGCTTAAAGTTAGACTAGCAAGAGAGTCCTGGGGTGAATTTGGAGAGATCAGGAACCATGTTGTGAAGACCCTCCAATGCCAGGACTGAACTTTCCTGCAGGTATGGGCTTCTGGAGAATTCAGGCAAGGAAGTAACAGATTTCAGTGTTAAACAATTCACTTTGTTTCTTGTGGCAAAAAAAAACACAATTTATCCAACGGTTTCCAAGTGTACAGTATAATATTGTCAATCACATGCACATTGTTATGCATAGACAATTCACATTAAATAACTTTTTATAGAAGCAGTAATGTGCATTGTAGAAATTTAGAAAAATAGGCCAGGGCGCGGTGGGTCACACTGATTATCCCAGCGCTTTGGGAGGCCAAGGCGAGCAAATTACTTTAGCTCAGGAGTTCAAGACCAGACTGGGCAATATGGTAAGACCCCATCTCTGCAAAAAATAAAAAAATTAGCTGTGTGTGGTGGTGTGTGCCAGTAGTCCTAGCTACTCGGTAGGCTGAGGTGGGACGATCACTTGAACTCAGGAGGTAGAGGCCATGATTGATGAACAGTGATCTTGCCACTGCTCTCTGGCCTGGGTGACAGATTGAGACCCTGTCTCAAAATAAGAAAGAAATTGGGAAAAATATAAGCAAAATTTAAAAAATATTTCCAATAACCAGAGGTCACTATTTTAATAACTTTAGTGCATGTTTCTGCATCTTTTTTGTGTGTGTCTGTACATATGGTATTTTTAAACCCAAGTTGAGATCCTATTGCATTATAACTTTTTGGTTTTGGTCAGTATCTCTACCTTTCTCTTTACATAAATGTTCTTGGTTGAGCATGGTAGTGGTGCTTCATGCCTATAATCCCAGCACTTCAGGTGGTTGAGGCAAGAGGGTTGCTTGAGGCCAGGAGTTTGAGACCAGCCCAGGCAACAGAGTGAGACCTCATTTCTACAAAAAATAAAATTAAAAAATTTTAATGTTAGCTGGGCATGGTGGTGCACAGCTGTAGTCCTAGCTACTCAAGGGGCTGAGGCAGGAGGATCACTTAAGCCCAGGAGTTAGAGGCTGCAGTGAGCTGTGATCACACCACTGCACTGCAGCCTGGGTGACAGAGCATGACCTTGTCTCTAAAAACAAGATTCTAGAGGTCAGGAACCAATCTAGATACCCACACCATATTCAGAGTTTTTCCCAAGTGACCCAAATGTCATTCACAGCTATTTGGACCAAACCAATATCCAACAAGTTGGCATCTGTTAGGTTCCTTTATTCAAACTTTTAAAAATAAGAGACAGGATCTCGCTCCCTTGCTCAGGCTAGAGTGCAGTGACTCTTTACAGTTGCTATATGACTACTGATCTGTGCAGGAATTTTATCTGCTCTGTTTCCTACCTGGGCCAGTTTACCCCTCCTTAGGTACTAGTGGTCCCCCACTCCTGGAAGGTCACCGTATTGATGCCAAACTTAGCATCAGTCGGCACCCTGTCAGCAAAGCACACTATGTCTTGGGCTCAAGGGATTCTCCTGCCTCAGCCTCCCAAGTAGCCAGGGTTATAAGCATGTACCACAACTCCTAGCCTTTTACTCAAACTTGTATGACACTTGTTGAAGAGATTGGGCCAGTTGATCTCCAGAGAATTATAGCCATGTGCAGGATGGATTAGAAGGAATAGACCAACCAATTTAGTGAGAAATAATGACTAAGACAATAGTGGTGGTGGAAATGGAGAGGTAAAGGTGAATTTGAAATACATTTCATAGGTATAATTGACAAGATTTTTGTTGCTGTTGTTGAGATGGAGTCCTGCTCTGTTGCCCAGGCTGGAGTGCAGTAGCATGATCTCAGCTCACTGCAACCTCCACCTCCTGGTTCAAGTGATTCTTCTGCCTCAGCCTCCTGAGTAGCTGGGATTATAGGTGCACACCACCACACCTGGCTAATTTTTGTATTTTTAGTAGAGATACGGTATCACCATGTGGGCCAGGCTGGTATAGAACTGCTGACCTCAAATGATCCTCCTGCCGCAGCCTCCCAAAGTGCTGGGATTACAGGCACGAGCCACCAAGCCCAGCCGACAAGATTTGATGATGTATTAGATCAGAGAAGAGGGAGGAGTCAAAGCTTAAGTACTTAGGTGGATATCATGCCTTTTCATAGGAATGGTCATGTTGGTGGAAAAGGCTAAAGGGAAAATATGTTTTTGGACAAGTTGAATATGAGATGATGTCTGGTATGCTGTTGATATGAGGACCTGAAGCCTCGAGATGCTTAGAAATGACTCATGTTTTTACAATATGGCATACTTAATGGAATGGGCTCAAGACATTATATATTTTTTAAAATGGTACATTGGACATCATTTTGGGGAAGGTTAGATTATCACCTCACACCATAAAAATCGGTAATTTAAAACATAAATATATAAAGGTATCAAAGTGCCAAGAGAAAATGTTTTAGAAGTTATGAAGTAAAATGTTGGTAGATTTAAATACATAAAAAATTTAACTTTGATACAGTAGAATTCACCATAAAATTAGACAATAAGCTACAGATTGGAAGAAAATATTTGCAACATAACAGATTGGATTACTATCTCTGTAGGCAGGATCATGGCCCCCCAAGATGCCCACATTGTAATCTTTGGGACGTATGTATATATTATTTCACATGCAAAAGGGGCATTAAGGTTGCAGATGGAATTAAGGTTGCTAATTAACTGACTTTATTTATTTAGAGACAAGGTCTTGCTCTATCGCCAAGGCTGGAGTGCAGTAGCATGATCTTGGCAATCACCTCCTCCTGCGTTCAAGTGATTCTCCTGCCTCAGCCTCCAGAGTAGCTGGGATTACAGGCACACACCACCATGCCTGGCTAATTTTTGTATTTTTAGTAGAGATGGGGTTTTGCCATGTTGGCCAGACTGGTCTTGAACTCCTGGCCTCAAACGATGCAACTGCCTTGGCCTCCTGAAGTACTGGGACTGGTACAGGCATGAGCCACCACACTTGGCCATCAACTGACTTGAAATTGGAAGAGTGTCCTGGATTATTCAGCTGTGCCCAGTGTAATAATAAGGATCCTTAAAAGTGGAAGAGGGAGGCAAAAGAGGTCAGAGTGATATGATGTGAGAAGAACTTGACTTGCCTTTGCTAGCTTTAAAGATAGAAGAAGGGGGTCAGTAGCCAAGGAATGTGGGCAGCCTCTAGAAACTGGGAAAGGCAAGGAGTGAATCCTACCCAGAGCCTAGAGAAAACGATGCAGCCCTGCCAACCCTTTGATTTTAGCCCTGTGAGATATGTGTCAGACTTTTTTTGTGGGGGAGGAGGCAGGGTCTCTGTTGCCCAGGCTAGAATGCACTGGTTCAGTCCTGACTCACTGCAGCCTTGACCTCTCTGGTTCAGGTGATCCTCCCACTCATCCTCCTGAGTAGCTGGGACCATAGGTGTGCATCACCATGCCCAGCTAATTTTTGTATTTTTTTTGTAGAGGCAGGGTTTTGCCGTGTTGTCCAGGCTGGTCTCAAACTCCTGGGCTCAAGCTATCAGCCCACCTCAGCCTCCCAAAGTATTGGGATTACAGGTGTGAGCCACTGTACCCCAGGCTCCATATCAGACTTCTGACAAAATAAATTTGTTTTGTGGTAATTTGTTACAGCAGCAATAGAAAACTACAATACATTGACTAATACAATATCTAGCAAATAATACATTAGAAAATGGGTAGAGGATACGACCGGGTGATTACAGAAATCCATATGGTTACTAGACATATGAAAAGGCACTTGTTTTCATGGTCTTGGGGATGGAAAGACCCAGGGAGAGAAGAGAGCAGAGGGCTGAGAAGAAACAGAAAGATATGTGGTGAACTTGTGGGTCAAGTGAATGAAGACGAGAACAATACCCAGGACCAAGCACAGTTGCCTAGACTCAGACTACCTGAGCTTGGGTGAATGGATGTATTTTTTGTTGTTGACATGCTATGAAGTTGTTCCCTCTCAAGGACAGCTTTGGGCTATGCTCACCTGGCCCTGTAGCCTCACCCTGTAGAGTAGGGTTGTGTGGACTCCAGATGTGATCATCTGTGAAGATCCATAAAGGAGAGTTAAGCCTGCAGAATTCTGAGTGCTCTATTTCTGGGACTTGAACCTGAGGGGATATGGCTGCAGCAGAATTGCGAATTGACATTTTTAGTACCCTAGATTCCAAAGAAGACATGAATGGGAGTTGTCTAATTCAGCTAGTTTATTAGGATTTCCATTTTTTGTCTTCACATCCCCACCCTCCCCCTGGTTTGGCTGCAGGTCTTGCCATATCAAGTGCCAGTATTACCAGCCTTTTCTCTACTGACTAGATTTGGTGGGTAGGGGTCGACGGTTACCCAGGCATTTGGCTAACACCTTTTGGAAACTCCTGGTAAGGGAAACCTTGAGGGTAGGGGAGGAGAGATGCTTCTCCATGCGGGTCCAAGGACAGTGCTTACAGTGGTGAGGAGTCGGGATGTCACTTGCTCTCAGCCCTGGCTCTGGCTCATCCTGGGGATGTGAAGCTTTGGTGAGAAGCTGCTCGGGAAGAGCAGTGTGTTGAGAGCTCTTGCCCCTGTGCTGAGACCTTTGGGAAAATGTGCTTACAGGGGCCTCTACTAGGCTCCTGGCCTGAGCAGGGTGGTTGTTCCCTGTGACTGTGGATAACCCCAACCTTGTGCTCTCTCCTCTATGGTCTCCCACTTTGGGTTTTCTAGGGTGCTCTCTCTTTTTGGCTGAGGATGAGGCTGAAGCCTTGTCTTTTCTCTTGCCTGAGACTAGAACCTTAGAGTTTGAGGGTTCTGGGCCTGGAGATGGATAGTTCACACCAGCCTCCATTTGTACACATGGCCCTTGGGGTGGGATCTGGCCCACCATCTTCCCCTTCATTTTCTTCCGTCTCTGAGACCCTTGTTCTGCCCTGCTAGACTTCTGTGGTTGAAGCTGGGAAGAGGATTGGGAGTAATGACTGTGGGAGGACTGGACAGGCTGAGATACTGTGCCCTGAACTTTTTGAGGATGACAACTTGAAGAGCGGAGGCATAGACTGGGGTGGTAGATCTGCTGTGGGGGTGAGGAAGGGAGTCCCCAGGAGTCTGGAATTGTGGTGCTCAGAATAGGGGAACTACAAAATGGTTGACTTGGGCCAGGGGCTCTGGAGGCAGGGCTCTGCCGCAGTTTCTTCAGCCTGAGTTTCAGCTCTCTACTCCACTGCCAGGCATGGATCCCAGAGTGGGTGAGCACCTCTGGGACAGTCCCTTTGTGGGAGAGTGGGGCCTCTGCCTTAACCCCTGGGAATGTCTCTCCCTTGGGTAGACCAGGATGGGTGGGCTCAATCTTTACAGCTTCCGCTAGGGTGGGAGGCCAGGGTACTTCCTGTAGGGGATCCACTACAAGAGGGCTGGGGCCTTGGGGAACTTCTCTTTGTTGCACATTTCTCCACACAAATTCAAGATCAGTGTGTGGCTCTGGTAGAGAAGTAGAGAGTGAGCTGGGGACTGGGAGCTCAGTGGCCCAGTGGTTCTTTCGTTGCTCCACTGCTCCCCTGTCAGGCTTACAGTTGTTTTGGTCTGTGATAGGGTCACTTATGTGGGACTTTGAAACAGAGTTTGAGGATGGGCTGGGTCCCCCACCTGGGGACATGGGAGGACAGTTTTCTTTTTGCTCCATTTCCCATACAATAGGCTGAGAATCAGACAAGACTCCCAGAGGGCTGGCTCCATGCAGGTCTTGGGGTGAGCTGTAAGCTGGGTGCTTAGAGGCCCAGGAGTTCTTTCTCCTTTGTAAGTCTCCATATCTAGCCTCAGAATTAGACAGGAACCTCATAGATCTAACTCTGAGTGGCTCTGGAGCAAGAGCTGGGGGTAGGCTGAGGGCCAGAGATGGGGGCTTAGAAGCCCAGGAATTCCTGGAATACTCAGTGTCCTTCCATGTAGCTTCTGATGTAGTGAGGCCTTCCACAGGACTGATTCTGTATGGTTCTATAAGGGAGGTTGGAGGTGCGCTATGAACAGGATCTGGGGAATCAGATGCCCAGAGCTTCTCTTTCTGCCCCCTGGTCTCCCACAAAGCTTTGGATTCAGACAGGACTCCCTGGAGGCCCATTACTAGAGATACCAGGAGAGGGGCTGAGGGAAGGCTGGGAGGTGAAACTGGGTCTGCAGGGACCCAAATATTTTCTCTACTCTGCATGCCCTTCCATGGTGTCTCAGATCCTGGTGGGACACAGGCAGGGCTGGTTCCAGAGAGCCCTGGATTGAGGTCCATAGCTGGAGGCTCAAAAGCCCAGAAGTTTCCTGAGTTTTCTGTGCATTCCCACTGGGGCTTATATCTGGATGGATCTTCCAGGGGACTCTGTTCCTGGAGTTCTGAGAGGGAGTCTAGGGGAGGGCAAGGGACTATCATTGAAGACTCAGTAGCCTGAGGTTTCTCTTTGTATCCCATGGTTCCCAAGAAGTCCTTAGGTGTAGTAAGTTCTCCTTGAAGGCTAACTTTTTTGGATTCTGACAGAGAAGCTGGGGATTGGCAGGGGGGTGGTGTCAGAGGCTCAAAAGCTTGGGGCCTCTTTTTGTGTCCTCTGGTTTCCAACTGAGTCTCATATCTAGGGAGAACTTCGCTAGTTCCAGGGGACTGTGTGGGTGCCTCAGCGCCAAATGGAACTCCCTTGTGGTCCACAGGCAAGGGCTTCAGATGGAGGGGTAGTGATGAGACAGGAGATGATGGAGGTGGAAGCAACTGAGGATCGGGGGCCATCCCTTCTAGATCTTCCATAGTATGGGCTTCATGTGTAGAAAACTGGGCTGAGGAGTGATACTGGGGCAGCAACAGGTTGGACCTAGGTAGGAAGACAAGCTTGTTGAAGAATACAGAAGAACAAACAGACAACTTCAGAGGAGAGGGGCCACCTGAGCTTAGGCAGATGGCCTCCAAGGACTCGCTGTGCAGAGAGGGGAGACCCCAAAAGAGCTGGCTTTTTCTCTGCTGCCGGTGGTTTACCGATGCTATCTTGTACCTCACAGGAAAGTTGGTCAGAATCTGGAAGATAGGGAAGAATCTGGAAGGGCTCATCGGCTGCGTGACTGTTTGCTCTGGTAACTCTGTGGTCTTGAGGAGGTCCTCAGAACCACAGGATGGCTGGAGTGGGGCTGGAGTGGCTTGCTCTCCATTGGGAGCTTCTTTGGTGGGAGAACATGGCTCCAGTGGATCCAGAGATGCCTCATCTTCCCCCTCTTCCTCCTCTTCTTCCCCTTCTTCTTCCTCCACTTCTGATTTCTGCTTATACATGCAATCAAGAAAGGCCACATGGTACAGAAGTGGTAGGTCCTGGGAAGTAGAGAAAGATACTCTCAGACATGAAGCCTTTTCAGATACACAGGTTTGTTATGAGGGACTCAGTCTGTTCCACATCCACAGTGGACAGTTACTCACCTAATCCCATGTGTGTGGTCAGTCACCTACGCAGCTCCTCATCTAGTATTAATGGTCATTACCGAATCCTCATTTGGAGATCAGTATTCCCTCACATAACCCTACATCTAGAGTCCCTGGCCACCTGGCTTCAAATCTAGTGTCAGTGGTTACTCACCCAGCCTCACATCTAGGGCTAACAGTCGCTCACCTGGGCCCACATTCATACCAGTGACCTCGCATGTGGTGTCAACAGTCATTCGTCCAGCTGTACACTCAGAGGTCACCCACCTTGCCTTGCACCATGTCCCCAGAGCACCAGAGATGAAGCTGTCGCAGCCTCCCAAGCTGCCACCATCTCCGGATCTGCCAAACCAAGAATAAGAATAGTGTCACCAGATTTCCTGGACTCTGAAGGCAGCTGCTGCCACAGTGTCTGCAGGCTAGGACATGGGTCAGTTGTCCCCAGAGAAGTCCCATATCCCCCTCAGCCCCGAGCAGGTCCTCCAGTAGCCATTCCATTTTCCTTAGCCTAGTGGCAGTTTACCCTGAGGTCATCATTGCATCACAGAACAAAGAACTCCCATCCCCCACAGAGGCCCAGGCTGAGCCACCTTCTCCCTGAATTGGAACCAAAATTTCCTCCATCAGGCAATTCATACTCCACATAGTGAAATGTGGGTGATCCCCTTCTGATTTCCCAGTTCAGAATTATGCTTCAGGCATTGTGGTTAAGGACATAGATTCTAGCACCGAACTGCCTTATTCAAATCCTAGCTCTGCCGTTTCCTACCTGTGAAAACTCAAACTACATAATCTTTTCAGTGCCTCATTTTTATTATCTATAAAATAAAGATATAATTACTATTATTATTTTAAGACAGAGTCTCACTGTGTCACCCAGGCTGGAGTACAGTGGTATCATCATGGCTCACTGCAGCCTCAGCCTCCTGGGCTCAAGTGATCCTCCTACCTCAGCCTCCTGAGTAGCTGGGACCACAGGCATGTGCCACCATGCCCAGCTAATTTTTAAATTTTTTATTTTTGTAGATACAGGATCTCCGTATATTGCCCAGCTGGTCTGGACTCCTGGGCTCTAGGGATCCTCCTGCCTTGGCCTCCCAAAGTGGTAGGATTATAGGCATCAGCCACCTTGCCTGGTTTATTATTATTTTTAGTAGCACAGTCTCATTTTATTGCCTAGGCTGGTCTTGGCCTCCTGAGCTCAAGAGACCCTCCCACCTCAGCCTCTGAGCAGCTGGGATTACAGGCATGGGCCACTGTACCCACCATGATAATATTATTACTACATAAGGTTATTGTGAGGATTAAATGAATAAATGTACATACTTAGAATAATACCTGGCACATAGTGTATGCTGTATTTCTATTTAAGATTTCTGATTACAAGTTTCATTCTATCTTTAATGGTTGGGGTCTGTCCCCTCTTTTTTATGCTCATGCCAGCTGTGAACTGTCTTGACATTAGGTTGCCTGAGTGAGATCTTTCTGAGAAGCATTCATGTTAAGGATGACTAATAAATGTGTTTTGCCATTCTCATTTCCTCCATTTTCCCCTAAAACCACCACTTTGTTCCATGTCAACCCTTCCTTTCAGGGCCAAACTTGAATCCCTGCCCTCATCAAAAGCTGATTTGTTCTGGTGGAAAGTGTGCTCAGCTGAAAGTGAGGAGACTTGGGTTCTCTAGCTCCATCACTGATCCGTCACATGATCTTGAGAAACCAAGAGAGATTTCTCCATTGGTACCATGAGTTGGACTAGACTGATTGATTCATTCATGCAACATTTGTTGAATGCCTATTATGGATCAGGTATTGTGCTCAGTCTTGAAACTACAGAAGTAAGATAGAGTCTCTTTACTGAACTAGGTCCCATTTTATTAGGGGATAAGTGAAGTAATAGATAATGAAAATAGAAATATGCAGAGTATTATGGGGCCAGAGAACAGATACCTACCAGTCTGAAGAAGGATATTGATGGTGAGGGCTGCTTCCCAGAAGAGATGATTAATGCTTGGTTTGAGGAACCGAGAAAATGAGGATGTAGTGTAGGGAGTGAGAGAAGGACAATCCAGGCAGTAGGAACAGCCTGTGTAAATGTGCTAGGGCAGAGAAACTATGCCCCATTATGGAAATTGAAGGTATTTCGGTGTGGCTGTAGTTTTGGTTGGCTGGTTGGGAAAGCGGTAGGAGATGAACCTGGAAAGATAAGATCACAAAGCCCCCGAACGCTAGGCTAAGAAGTTGGAACTCTGTCACTTTTCAATGTGAAACCATTGGAAAGTTTTATTTTATTTATTTATTTTTAATAAAGACGGGGTTTTGCCATGTTGGTCAGGCTGGTCTTGAACTCCCGACCTCAGGTGATCTGCCCACCTTGGCCTCCAAAGTGCTTGGATTACAGGTGTGAGCCACCACGCCCGGCCCATTGGAAAGTTTTAAACAGGGAAGTGACAAGATCAAGTTTGTGTCTTGGAAATAACATTCTAGTGAGAGTAAAGACACCAAAGGCAAGAGGTTAGGTGAGTCTTACTTTAGTTAAAGAAAAACTAAAGTGAGGTCTGAACAATGGCAGTGATGGTGGGCATGAGGAATAATGGATTCAAGTAGAATTCCAGAGATAAAATTGATTAGACTTGGTTAGCAATAGGATGGGTTAGAGTAGAGAGGAAGTTGAGGGTGATTCCAAGATTTCTGACTTGGGAAACTAGATGTTTGTTGGTGCAATTTCACTGAGATAAGGAACAAAGACCTGGGAACCAAGTTAGGGTGGTTGGGGGCAGTGATGGGTTCCATTTTAGACATTTGAATTTGAGGTTCTGATGTTACCTCAAGGTAAAGCTAGGCAAGAGACAGATACATGGTTCTGAAGCTTGGGAGAGCAGTCTATGGGGGGATGTAGATTTGACATCTAGCAGCATATATGTAGTAGCTGAAACCATTGAAGGACATAAAGATGACCTACTTGTGTGTAATATTTTGCCCAGACAGTGCTTTTTAACTGTGACCAACAGTGTTTTTTTTTTAAACTTGAATGAGTATCCAATATTGTAAATCGGTAGATTGTACATAATAATATTTCCAACTTAAAATCTGGCAACACTGGACTTATATTCCCACAAAGTAAAGGCTATTTGGAGCTAAGTGGCAATTGCTCCCTCTGGAATGAACTTGTGCTCTCCAGTTCACTGCAGTTCTCACCCTGTTCTTAGAGTAAATGCCAAGACTGGGTATGGTGATTACTCATAACTGTAATCCCAGTACTTTGGAAGGCCAATGCAAGAGGATTGCTTGAGACCAGGAGTTCAAGGCTGCAGTGAGCAGTGATCATGCCACTACACTCCAGCCAGGGCAACAGGTGAGATCATGTCCCTAAAAAAAAAAAAGTTTAATGCCAAGATTAAGGGCTAGTTGCTGTTGATCATTGTGTCTATGATTTTGTTTTCTTCCACTTGTCTATTTTTTACTAATTTCTATTATCTGCATGGTATTTGAAATTGCAATCACCGGATGAAGAAGGTAAATTGAGTCCTGATGGGAGACAGAGAAGGTAATACTCAACACTTATTCTATGCTTGTTAATTTACATTTATGGCAAGATAATTTACCAGTGTCTGTCTCCTACTCCTTGCCAGATGGGATGACTAGTAGGATAAAAAGATAGTTTTGCTCAGCTTTCTTCCAGGAACACTGGATTTCTTCTCTCATGGAATCGTTTGTTTTTTGAGACAGGGTCTTAGTCTGTCACCCAGGCTGCAATGCAGTGGCGTGATCTCAGCTTGCTGCAGCCTTGACCTCCCAGGTTCAAGTGATCTTCCCATCTCAGCCTCCAGAGTAGCTGGGATTGCAGGCGCACACACCACCACACCTGACTAATTTTTGTACTTTTTTTTTTGTAGAGACAATGTTTCACAATGTTGCCCAGGCTGGTTGCCAACTCCTGGGCTTAAACAGCCCACTTGCTTCTGCCTCCCAGTGTTGGGATTGTGTGTGAGCTACCACAGCTGGCCTGTCTCATAGATTGTTAGTGGATTTTGTGTTTCCAAACCAAAAAAACAAAAACAAAAAACCACCATGCAGCTAAATTAAATTCCCCTCCACACAGAACCTGGATAAAGTTGTAGAACAGTGGGGCAATCTCAGCTCACTGCAACCTTCCCCTCCCGGGTTCAAGCAATTCTCTTGCTTCAATCTCCCAAATATTTGGGATACAGGTGCCTGCCACCATGCCTGGCTAATTTTTGTATTTTTATTAGAGATGGCATTTCATCATGTTGTCCAGGCTGGTCTTGAACTCCTGACCTCAGGTGATCTGCTCACCTCAGCCTCCCAAAGTGCTGGGATTCCAAGCGTGAGGACACCATACCTGGCCATGACTTCTGATAGGGAGCACTGATTTAATGGCTGTGGGACTAAGCATCTAGCACTTTGTCTTGGGAATTGCGGAGATCTGGTCTGCATACTTGGCAGAGATGCTGTAAATCTGCCTGCCTTTGAATGGACCATAGGGGTGTAGACAATGGTCATCCTAGGAGCAACCATGACAGACTGAAGACCAGAGGCTCTCTTGTCTCTTCTCTTCTTTCCTTTCTTTTTTTCTTTCTCACTTCTCGTTTTCTCTCTCTCTTTTCTTTCTCTTTTTATGGGGTCTCTTTATGTTACGCACACTGGTCTCCAACTCCTGGACTCAAGTGATCCCCCCACCTCAGCCTCCCGAAGTACAGGGATTACAGGCCTGAGCCACCTTGCCTGGTCCAGAGGCTCTTTTCTAAGTTTTTTGTTTGTTTGTTTGTTTTGGTCAGTGTACAACATGCTAAAGAGGGAAGTGGGCCCTAATAAATTGTTGTGTTGGTTGTCTTTTTACCCTAGTAAATGGGGTTTTGAGCCAGACTTGACTTAATTTAGAAAAATTAAATAATGTGATATTTTTTGCTCCTCAGAGATGTGGAACACATTTATACTCTAACATTTATTATCTCATTTAATCCCTTTTCTTTCTTTCTTTTCCTTTTCTTTCTTTCTTTTTTTTTTTTGGCTTAAACAACAAACATTTATTTCTCATAATTCTGGAGGCTGGGAAGTCCAAGATCACAGCCTCCTCAACTTCTTTTCCCCTCTGCCCCCAACAGCCAGCAGGTCTCAGAGGAACCAGAAGACGTCAGATGGTAACTTTTCATTATGAAAAACCATTGCATCCAATCTACTTCTGTCCTGCTACTGTGGCTGGTGCCTTCTGGAGACCTCCCTTGACTCTCCCAAGCCGGGATGAGTGCCCTTATCACTGCTTCCCCACACCCCACACACAGCGCTTTCCACACTAGATTGTTACTTGTGGCTTAAATATGTTTTTTCAAACGGCAGGAACCTGGTCACCCAGTTCACTGCCCTAACCTCAGCAACTGGCGCTTAGTGTCTGGTTAGGACTTAGCGCCTTCTACTTGAGTGAATAAACTATGGGCGTGGTTTCTGGGAGAGGCCCCGCCCAGTCTGCTCCGGGTTGGAGCCTACCCTGGGGCGGGGCAGCCAGTGGGCGCTTTCTCCAGGCTGCCTAGCAGCGGCTTCTCCGGGCATCTCCCTAGGAGGCTGAAAGCTCCTCTGTTTCCCTGACATGAGAGCTGGGCGTTTAAGCTCACAACTGTGATTCTGGCGGAGCGCCCAAGAGGCCTTTCCGCTGCAGGACCCTCCCCGCCTCCTAGGCTCTCGGGTTCCTGGGACCTGCGCCGGAGTCCCCAGCGTCCTTCGAAACTCTCAGGTTCTGCCTCTCTACCCTCCCCTCTGCATTTCCCTTCTCCTGCTACTTCTCTCTCCTGTTCTGCCCTCTCCGTAGGGATGCAGCGTTAAAGGGCCCGGCCAGCGGCCCAGCTCCAGTTGCCACCTGGGCTTGGACTGGTCTCGTTCAGTGTCTGAGAGGCCCAGTGTCCTGGCAGTGGCAGGATTGGTCAGGACAGTGAGATATCACGGAGCCATCCCTCCGTGAGTGGTCAGTTTCTCAAACTCTGCCTGCGGGGCCGACGTCCACAGGAAGGATAATGCCCACGGTCCTGGGGCAGTTGTTTCCCAAGGGATGAGGGAGCTGTGAGGCCGCAGTGCCCCTGGTGGGCCAGTGGGAATGGGGAGTGGGAGCCCCGAAAAGGCCCATGGGGCAGCAGCCAGAGGTGAGATCGAGTCCTGAGGGGCAGAAGCTGAACCTGCTCTGCCGGCCCAGGATGGCATCTCGGAGGCCGAGCCATGGTGAGGCCTCTGGCAGACAGGAGAGGCTGCATCCTTCTAGAACGGAGGAGCCTCTACAGCAGCTGCCTTCACATCTAGGTATTGCCACATTACTGCGTTTTGTGAGGGGCTCCTGTGTGTCAGATCCTGTGTTAACTATGTCCCGGTAGAGGTGGTAGAAAATGATGTTTCTTTTAAAGTTTTCTCCATTATGATAATATTATATACTGAATTTGGAAGATGTGAAAAGGAAGAATCTCATCAACCTCAAGTTTCCATATTTGCTGTTTCTATAGCAGTTTGATGTATTTATTTCCAGACTTTGTTACTCATATTTTCATATTGTTTAAATCATGTAGTGTTTTTTTCTTTTCTTTTTTTTGAGACAGAGTCTGGCTCTGTTGCCCAGGCTCATTGCAACCTCTGCCTCCAGGGTTCAAGCCGTTCTCCTGCCTCAGCCTCCCAAGTAGCTGGAATTACAGGTGCCTGCCACCACACCCAGCTCATTTTTGTATTTTTAGTGGAGACAGGGTTTCACCACCTTGGCCAGGCTGATCTCAAACTCCTGACCTGCCTCAGCCTCCCAAAGTGCTGGGATTACAGGTGTGAGCCATTATGCCTGGACTGTAGTGTTTTTTAAAGGTAGGAAAGCAGTTAACAATTTATTATAAATCTTTTTTACACACTGTAAACTTCCTAAACATTTTTTTTTTTTTTGAGATAGAGTCTTGCTGTTACCCAGGCTGGAGTGCAATGGCATGAGCTCGGCTCACTGCAAACTCCCTGCCTCCCAGGTTCAAGTGATTCTCCTGCCTCAGCCTACCAAGTAGCTGGGATTATAGTCATGTACTACCACACCTGGCTAATTTTTTTTTTTTTGAGATGGAGTCTTGCTCTTGTCACCCAGGGTGGAGTTCAGTGGCGTGATCTTGGCTCACTGCAACCTCTGCCTCCCGAATTCAAGCAATTCTCCTGCCTCAGCCTCCTGAGTAGCTGGGATTACAGGTGCCACCACCACATCCAGCTAATTTTTGTATTTTTAGTAGAGACGGGGTTTTCCATGTTGGCCAGGCTGGTCTCAAACTTCTGGGCTCAAGTGATCAGCCCGCCTCTGCCTCCCAAAATGCTGGGATTACAGGTGTGAGCCACTGATGCCTGGCCTAAACATCATTTTTAATGACTGTGATATTTTCTGAAGTGGATATACCATAATAATTAACCATTCTATTGTTTTTTGCTTTTAGACGGTTTCCAATTTTTGATACTGTAAGACCTGCTTAGTATTTATACATATTTATGTTTTGCTTTAGCATTTTTTAAAAACCCATAAAACTTGTCATGAATTTCAGATTATTTCCTGATCCTGAATTCCACACTTGTTATCACTGTGCTTCTGTCTCTCCTTAGGTGACTTACCCACTTTTGTAGTTAATTATTTCAGCATTGACTTCTCAAATGAGCTTCAATCTCATAAATCCAGTTGCTTGATAAACATCTCCAAGCTTGATTCCCCACAAGTACTCAGACCTAACATCTTCATTATTTAGGGCATTATCATCTGTCCCAACCTGCTCTTCCTGTTGTATTCCCTAAATCAATTAATATCACCTAGTCACCCAAGCAGGAAACACAGGAGCCATTCTACGCTGCTTCCCCTTCATCCTTCCCAAAAGTAGTCACCAGCTTTTGCTAATTTTAGCTGGAGTTTCTCAAATCTGCCTCTCCTCCCACCCTTACAGTCACTCTGGTAGTTCAGACCCTCATCATTTCTCCTGTAACTTGTGCAGTAGTTGATCTGTAGCTGATCCTAGCTGATCTCTGCTCATCCAGCTTTGTCCATCTTAAATCCTTTTCCCTCACTACTAACAAAGCAGTTTACCTAAAACAAAACTGACCATGATACTCCCCTCCTTGAAATCCTTCAGTGAGGCTGCACTTCCTATGTGGTATACAAAGCCCTTTCCCTCCTGATATCCTGCTTCTTCAGCTTCTCTTACTCTTTCTTTCTCTCCATTTATTATTCTAGTAACAGAAGATGTGTGAAGTTTTCCCTGAGTCCCCCATGCTGTTCAGTGCGTTCATGTCTTTGTTTATCATGATTTTGATTTCTTGGTCTGGAATGCCCCACCACTTTTTTCCACCTAACTAATTCTTTTTTTTTCCCCCTTCATCCTGATCGTATTATATCCTGACTAATTCCTAATTGTCCTCCTAGCCCAACTTAAGCGTCATATCCTCAGGGAACTTACCCTGAAGGTCCAGGTTGACCTAAATGTCCCTTCTTTCTGCTCTACATAGTGCTTATCTCTGCTTTTCAGTTAAAACACTTTAAACATATTTACTCTGTATACTTTTTAAAAATGATTTTAGTATCTACAGTCTGTGTATGTCTTACTTATCAGTTTGTAGTCTCTCTTGACTCTGCTTATGGTGGTCTGTTTCCTTGTATACTTGATACTTTATTAGGAACTCATGTTTGGTTAAACTTTAACTTTGAGAATCTTGAGAGGTCTGGGTTGAGATGATTTGTCTTGGTTTCTTCTGTGTGCTAGGGAACACTATCTTTTTATTTATTTATTTATTTTTATTTTTATTTTTGAGATGGAGTCTCCCTCTGTCACCCAGCCTGGAGTGCAGCGGCGCAGTCTCGGCTCACTGCAACCTCTGCCTCCTGAGTTCAAGCAATTCTCCTGCTTCAGCCTCCTGAGTAGCTGGGATTACAGGAGCCTGCCACCGCATCCAGCTAATTTTTGTATTTTTGGTAGAGATGGGGGTTTTACTTTGTTGCCCAGGCTGGTCTCAAACTCCTGACCTCAAGTGGTCTGCCCCCTCAGGCTCCCAAAGTATAGGGATTAGAGACGTGAGCCACCACGCCCATCTGGGAACACTATCAACCTGGGACTATATTTATTTCTTGAATTGGGGTTTATCAGACTGTGAGTATGGTGTACATTCAAATGCTGAAACTGCATGAGACTAGGGCTATGATTATAAATGATTAGGGAAAACTATTAATATTAGTAGTCCTTTCCACCCAATTTTGCCATTTTTGTCTATTTCTCCAATGTGTCTCTCCTCCCCATTCTTACTGTTACCAGAGACAGACTGGGTTTCTTGTTGGTTCATGTTGCCAGTATGCAAATTTTTCTCCTTACTTCATCAACAGATGATATAGCCCATTTGGGTGCCTGGCTTTATGTACAGTTCTTAGATTCAGCTCCTCTACTTTATCAAGTCTAAATACTATTCCTCAGTGATGCTGATAACCAGCAAAGTTTTAGGTTTCTATGTTGGGCATATTTTTATGGTAGCCCTGTAGGGATGTGCTCCATGGTACAATGACTTCATGAGTGCAAGTCTTAAGTGGATCCTAAGATAGGATCTTGGATCCTGAAGACAGTTCAGAGTATTTGTGGAAGAGCAGAGTCCCTCAACACCCATTTCTTAGTCACCTTCTCTTCTCAGGTATCTGTGGGTCAGATGTTTCCTTTGTAGTTGAGCTAATCTGGAGAGCAGTGCTAAAATGTTAGAGTCTAAGCTCTGCACCCAGGGAATAAAATCTTATTGGACAGAGCATACATGTAGCCATTGGACTGAGATTCTTTGCTCTTTTCAGTAAAGGACTACTGACTCAAAATCAATTGAGGATCACATACAGGAAAACTTTGAGGTTTTTTTTTTCTTTCTTTCTTAAATAATGGGAGATTTTTCTTTTTTCTTTCTTTCTTTCTTTTTTTAAATAAACCAGCCAGTTTATTATTTTGTAGTAAGATGTAGAACTTTTACCATGCAGACTGAAATATCTGTGTCAGCATGAAAAGTACATTTTCTTCCTAAAGGCAGTTACATGGAAAACCAGGTTATTATGAGGTTATTTAGCGAGTGTGGAATCCAAACAAGAGGAGACTAATCTTAAGACCTATAACTCATCCATGAAGGCTTGGGGCACACTTTCCTACCACCGGAACACCTTAGCCTCCAGAAAGCTGTGGACTCTCCCCTCTCTGTCTTGGTCTGGCTGAGTACTGCCACTAGTCAGTCACTTCCTGCAACCATACCATCAGGCCGGCTTGGCCTAAGAGTTGTATCTCTGGTCACTAGTTTGTGTTGTTACAGCCATTGTTACTAACAGTTAAGGTTCTGAAGGGGGCACATCAATTTCTCCCATGTACCAACTACAAGACACAATAATCCTGTTAGTTTGTTCTCCCAAACCCACTCCACTCAAGTTTATCAGGTAATATGCTCTGTAAGGTTCTTTCCAACCCCATTAGCACATACATGGATTACCTATAAATTCACCTAATGTAACCTACCTTGCTTACTGAGGATTGAGGTTTTAACATTTTTTTTTTACCTCCCTCACAATTTGCCCAAAAGGGAATTCCCTGTGGTCCTCAAGATCTTTAAAACAGTTCTGTTGAATTTCACCCTGGAAATGTAAACTGATAGCTTATCAATATAAACCTATCAATGTAAACACCTACTGTATGTAGGTGTGTGTGTGTGTAATGGACCTTATCTAAATCCAAAACCCAGCAGAACAGATATTAAATCTTAAAGTTCCAAAACAATCTCCTTTGACTTCATGTTCTGCATCCTAGGCACACTGGTGTGAGTGATGGACTTCAGAGGCCTCAGGCAGCCCCACCCCCATGGCTTTGCTCATTCCATGTGGCTGCTCTCATGGGTTAGGTTGAATGAATGCCTGCAGCTTTTCCAGGCTGAGGTTGCACACTGCCAGTGGCTATATAATTCCAGGGTCTGGAGGACAATGGCCCTGCTTCCACAGCTCCACTAGGCGTTGCCCTAATACAGGTCTCTATAGGGGCTGCAATCTCACATTCCTGATTGGCATTACCTTAGTAGAGGCTCTCAGTGGTAGCTCTGCCCCTTCAGCACCTAGGCTTTCTGATGCATCCTCTGAAATCTAGGTGGAACCCACCAAGACTTCATCACTCTTGCATTCTGGGTGCTTGCAGACTTAACACCATGTGGAAGCTGATAAGGCATATGGCTTGTGCACTCCAGAGCAGCATCCTGAGCAGTACCTGAGGTTCTTTGAGCTGTGGCTGCAGCCAGAGTGGCTGGGATGTGAGAGAAGCATTCTAGGCAGCACAGGGCACAGAGCCCTGAGCCTGTCCTCTGAAAACCATTCTGTCTTCCTAGACCTTTCAGCTTGTGATCGTAGAGGCTGGCTGTTTTCTGAAGTGTCTTTGGGGACTTTTCCCATTGCCTTAACTATTAGCATGACTTTTAGTCATGCTCTCTTGCAAGTCATCTCTCTTGCAAATGGTTGCTCCACAGCACCCTTGGATTCCTCTCCTGAAAATGTTCTTTCCTTTTCTATTACATGGCCAGACTACAAATTTTTCAGATTTTTATACTCTGCGTCCCTTTTAATTATAAATTCCACCTTTAGATCTGTGAAAGGTAAATAAATCTCAGACCTCAAAATCACTAAGTCAAGGGGAAAGTCAAGCTGGGAACTATGTTAGGAAAACCTGCCTCTCATTTTATTCCTAAAGAAGAACTATAAAAATAAGAAAAAGCTACATACCTCCCTCACAATTTGCCCACAAGGGAATTCCTTGTGGTCCTCAAGATCTTTACTCTAAAACAGATCTGTTGAATTTCACCTTGGCAATGTAAACTGATAGCTTATCAATATAAATCTATCAATGTAAACTGATAGGTGTGTGACAGAAAGTCATCCCTCTGAGACAAATGCATATCTGATTGCTTCCTCTGCCCTATTGTTTATATAAAATGCAGATTCACTGAGCCAGACTAAATTGTATATTCAGAGAAAGGCTGATCAAGGACTCAAAAGAATGCAGTCTTTTGTTTCTTATCTACCTATGACCTGGAAACCCTCCCTTCCCTGTACTTTGAGTTGTCCTGGCTTTCCAGACTGAACCAATGTACATCTTAAACATATTGATTGATGTCTCATGGCTCCCTAAAATGTATAAAATTAAGCTGTACCCAAACTCTCTTGAGTACACGTCATCAAGGCCTCCTGAGGCTGTGTTATGGGTGTATCCTTAACTTTGGCAAAATAAACTAGAAGAATTCATCGAGACCTATCTCAGATATTTTGAGTTCACAATTTGGTAACCATGAAGGGATTCTGAGTGGAGGTGCCCCTGACCTTTGAGAAATCTCCTTTTGATTCTTAGTACCAGCTTGAGCTATCCTTATGACTCAAACCAACAGAACAATTTGCTGATGCCTGGGAGCTCCCTTCCCTCCAGAGAATCCCTGGTCTCCCCAAATTTGGTTGAGATCTAATGTTTATTTTGCTGTACGACTTTCCTGGAGTTTTACTTGCTTCCAACAAGGAAAGCAAGTTTTCCTGCTTCCATGCTGATGGTGGGCAGGTAACTCCTTTCTGGAGTTTCAGCTCCCTTCCAACAAGGAAGGTGAGTTTGAGCTTTTTCCTGCTTCTAGGATCATGGAGAGCAGTCTTCAGTCTGAGCTCCGTTCCTCGGTAAGTAGCTGAATTGGGTTTTGGTCTTGGCTAAAGTTAAGATTAACAACCAGCTAGTCTTAATTTCTCCTTATTGTTAGAGCCCTTAGTAATTGTATAAATTGTGTGATCATTTGTTTGGTTAACTGTTTTTTGTTTTGTTTGTTTCTGTTTTTGTTGTTGTTTCTGTCTCTTTTTGTGGAGGTCCAATTAGGGAAAGGATCAAGGGAAAGCAAAGAGATAAAGCAGATAGGCTATAATAGGTCTGCCTTTCTTTGTGGCCCAGAACACACAGCCCTCCTGTGAAGATAATGTACATAACTCACAGTCTTCCTGCTTATCATCAAATGGTTCTATTTATCATCAAACACCTTGGCTGACAGAAAAATTGCAAATTAGCTCCTCTGCAACCTTGTCATTCTCAGTACTGCATGTACACTCTGCAGCCCAAGAACCAGCCTATAAAATCTCCAGCAAGCCTTTGTTTCCTTGCGGTCAGCTCCTCTCTTGCTGATTCTTTTACTTGAAAGGGGTCCCAATTTAAACCCCAAGAGAGGGCTCTTGGATCTCACGCAAGAAAGAATTCAGGGCTAGTCCATAAAGTGAAATCAAGTTTATTAGGAAAGTAAAGGAAGAAAGAATGACTACTCCAAGAATGTCTACACCACTAATTTTTGTGTTTTTAGTAAAGACGGGATTTCACCATGTTGGCCATGCTGGTCTGAAACCCCTGAGGGCTGCTGGTTGCCCATTTTTATGGTTATTTCTTATTTATTTATTTTTTTTAAGAGACGAGATCTTGCTATGTTGCCCAGGCTGGAGTGCAGTGGCTATTCACAGGCTCAATCCCACTACTGATCAGCACGGGAGTTTTGACCTGCTCTATTTCCAACCTGGGCTGGCTCACTCCTCCGTAGGCAATCTGGTGGTCCCCTGCTCCCGGGAGGTCACCATATTGATGCTGAACTTAGTGCGGACACCCAATCGGCATAGCACACTACAGCCTAGAACTCCTGGACTCAAGTGATCCTCCAGCCTCAGCCTCCTGAGTAGCTGGGACTACAGGCATGCACCACTGCACCTGGAGGTTATTTCTTGACTACATTCTAAGCAAGGGGTAGATTATTAATGCCTCCCCTTTTTAGACCATATAAGGTAACTTCTTGATGTTGCCATGGCGTTTGTAAACTACCACGGCCCTGGTGGTAGTATAGCAGTGAGGACGACCAGAGGTCACTCTCATGACCATCTTGGTTTTGGTGGGTTTTGGCTAGCTTCAGCTCCTTTATTGCAACTTGTTTTTATCAGCAAGGTCTTTATGACCTTTATCTTGTGCTGTCCTCCTATGTCATCCTGTGACTTAGAATGCCTTAGAATGTCTGGGAATGCAGCCCAGCAGGTCTCAACCTGATTTTACCCAGCCCCTATTCAAGTTGGAGTTTCTCTGGTTCACATACCTCTGATCATTCTGCCCATTGCTTTTTTTGAAACATATTTTCATCCTTTCTCTAATAAATCTGCCTTTCTTTACCTACAACTGTCTTGGTAAGTTTTTGGTTTTGTTTTGTTTTCTGAGACAGAGTCTCACTCTGTCACCCAGGCTGCAGTGCAGTGGCACGATCTCGGCTCACTGCAACCTCCGCCTCCTAGGTTCAAGCGATTCTGTTGTCTCACCCTCCTGAGTAGCTGGAATTACAGGCATGTGCCACCACGCCCAACTAATTTTTGTATTTTTAGTAGAGATGGGGTTTCACCATGTTGGCCATGCTGGTCTCAAACTCCTCAAGTGATCTGCCAGCCCCAGGCTCCCAAAGTGCTGGGATTACAGGCATGAACCACCACACCCAGCTGTGTTGGCCAGGCTGGTCTCAAACTCCTGACCTCAAGTGATCTACTTGCCTTGGCTTCCCTAAGTGCTGGAATTACAGGTGCCCAGCCTGTCTTGGTAAATTCTTTTACTCCTGCATTACTGGCCCAGATAGTCGCCACTCACCCACGACATTTTTCCCATTGGGTTTGACCAACTCTATCTGACTTGATCAAATATGAAGGAAAGTTCCAAAGCATGAGGAACAAAGCCTCTGAATTGGCTAAATTCCCACAGCTGGGAAAAAGGTGGGGTGGGGCAGGGTGAGAAAAAAATGGCCAGGCCAGCAAAAGAAAAAAAAAAAGGGAAGATTTTTGATTTTGACTACCTGAAGGGTTTTATTTACATAACAAGGCCACCTTTTTGCTAGCCAAGCCAAACTGAAAGAGCAGTGGTTGTTGTCCCACACTGTAGTTTGGTAGCTAAGGTTTTGCCATTTTTTTTTCACCACGACAGGCTGGGTTTGATTCCTAAATCAAGCCCTTTCTAGTGTGATATTTGTGTTATTTTTGAAATATCAACAATTTGTCCTAGCTAAAATATGGTAGTGAGATTTAGAATTTTTTTTTTTTTTTTTTTGAGATGGAGTCTCATTTTGTCACCAGGTTGGACTGCAGTGGTGCAATCTTGGCTCACTGCAACTTTGGCATCCTGAGTTCAAGCAATTCTCGTGCTTCAGCTTCCCAAGTAGCTGGGATTATAGGTGTCCACCACCATGCCCAGCTAATTTTTGTATTTTTGGTAGAGACAGAGTTTCACTATGTTGACCAGGCTGATCTCAAACTCCTGACCTCAGGTGATCTGCTGGCCTATGCCTCCCAAAGTGTGGGGATTACAGGCATGAGCCACCACATCCAGCCAAAAAAATTTTTAAAGGAGCTCAGTGTTTAAAAGTAAGCTTAATTAAAAGCTAATATCCAAGGGGTGTGTGTGTGTGTGTGTTTGGCCTTTGTGCTTTTCTCTCCTAGGACCTTGTTTTGTTTTTGTTTGTTTGTTTGAGAAAAAGTTTCTTTTTTCTTCTTAGTCAACTGAATTCTGTTTTCTTCATTTACTTCTACTGTCTCTCCTTTCTCTTGCCACCCTCTGCTGCATGAGGAACCTTAAAATAGTTTCTAACAGGCTGGGATTCCTTAAAGAAAACAGAGAAGGTGCCAGACTCCCTTTTGGGAAGAAATCTCTGTTTTTTTCTTATGGAACCCCAAGAGTGTAAACAGACAAGTTCATCTCAGATCTTAAACTGTTTGCTTTTCTATTGTGTTACCTGATTTTTTTTTCTTGACTAAAATCATTATTACAACAGAGCTACTCTTTGGTGTTTAAATCAAGGAATAGTGTAGTTTATACACTTAAATAAATGTCTGTTTTAAAAAAAAGTGTACTGTAAAAGCATCACATGGTCTAGCCTCATAATAATTATCTCTTTTTTGGAGACTCAAGATTCAGTGTGGGTACTGCCCAGAGCTCAAAGATCCTATTTAGAACTAGCTTTTATTTAGAAATACCTATCTAAATAAAATTGGTCTGCGTATATAATCCTATGATAGATTTCTATAATTTTTTGATTTGGTCTCCATTTTTAATCTCCCTTTAACACTACCAGATTCTTTCTCTTTGTACCTGGAGATGTAAATTTCCCTATCTAATTTTTTGCCTAAGAGTTGTTCCTTTAATATGCAAATTTAGGGGTATCTAGCTGACCACTACCTAGGTTAATAGGGTGCCTACGGTAAAACAGGTTATCAAGAAAATGGAAGGCAGATTTGAGAAATTTCTCCCATCCTACTGATATGGGAGGGGGTCAGGGAAGTGCTGGGTAGAGAAAGGCAGGGTCTCTGGCGAGTGATCCACCTTTGCTCTTAATGCTCACAGACCTAAGTGAGGACAGGCACTCCTGTTTTTATGCCCAAATGTTGCATTTTCCAAGACCATCCTGGCCCGCCACACTCCCATCCTGTGCCTATAAGAGATCCTATTGGGCACACACACAAGCAACTGGACGTCAAGAGGAACACACTTGCAGAAGAACACACCAACAGAAGCCAGCAGGCCATTGAGAGCAGAGCAACATGGATGCGGAGGGAAATTTGGCTGAGGGCAGTCAGAGGAGAGCCTGGCCACTGAGCAGCCCAACTCCAGGGGAAGACCACCTTCCCGCTTCATCCTCTTTCTGGCTCCCCATCCATCTGTTAAGAGCTACTTCCACCACTTAATAAATCCTTGCACTCATTCTCTAAGACCATGTGTGATCCAGTTGTTTGGGTACACTAGGGCAAGAACCCCCAGGATACAGAAGGCCGTCTGTCCTTGTGATAAGGCAGAGGGTCTAATTGAGCTGATTAACACAAATCACCGGCTGATGGCTAAGCTGAAAGAGCACAGTGTAACACACGCCCACTGGGGCTTTGGGAGCTGTAAACACTCAACTCTAGACACTGCCATGGGGTTGGAGCCCATGCTCCCCACAGCCTACCCATCCCCATGCTCCCCCTGGGGGTTCGAGCATAGAGGCACTGAAGAAAGGAGCTACACCCCTGTTGCACACCCAAGGGTGATAAAGGAAAACTCCCATTTCACTACCACTTGGCTAGCCCTGTGATTATTAAACTCTTTCTTTGCTGCAAAAAAAAAAAAAAAAAAAAGGAAAAGAATTTGGAAATCTAAAGTAGGAAAAAAGAGGTCTTATGAGTCTGTAAGATCTGATTCTATCTGCTTGTCTAATACATCTATGTATGTGTCATGTATATGATGTTTCATTACTAAAAATGTATAAAAGGGCTTTAATTAATTGGCTTAAAGAAAAAAGTGCTTGAATCAAATACTTTATCAGAAAAAAATGAGACTTTAAACCAAATGCTTTTTCAAGTTCATGTGACTTAAGTAAATAATAAATAAGCTGGTTTTTAAAATATTGGTGAAGTAGAATTAGAAATGGCTTCAGAATTGTCAACATACATTATTGTTTAGATTTATTGGTCAAGTGGTTTTATATTTATCTTTGCTAGATGTCAACATTTGGCATGAACTTTATAAAGCTATGAACATAGCCCAAAAGAGAAATGTTGTTTATGTAAAATTTGATACATAAGGCATTTAATATTGTTTAGTTAATGAAAACAGCTAAATGCTGAGTTATTGGTAAACAAAACAAAACACCATTTATCTAACCTTAAGTTTCTTACTTAGGAAAATATGAAATTCACAGGTTATAAAAATGGTTAACCATATGAAAAAAGGTGAACATCACTGATCTTTAGAGAAATGCAAATCAAAACCTCAGTGAAGCTAGATGCAGTGGTTCTTGCTTGTAATCCCAATACTTTGGGAGCCAAAGTGGGCAGATCACTGGAGGTCAGGAATTTGAGACCAGCCTGGCCAACATGGTGAAACCTTGTCTCTACCAAAAATACAAAAATTAGCTGTGCATGGTAGTGTGTGCCTGTAATCCCAGCTACTCAGGAGGCTGAGGCAGTAGAACCGCTTGAAACCAACAGGCGGAGGTCGCAGTGAGCCGAGATCATCACTGCACTCCAGCCTGGGTGACAAAGTGAGACTCTGCCTCAAAACAAAACAAAAACCCAAAAACCCACAGTGAGACATCATCTCACACCAGTCAGAATGGCTATTATTAAAAAGTCCAGAAACAACAGATGCTGTCAAGGTTGCAGAGAAAAAGGAACGCTTTTATAATGTTGGCAGGAGTGTAAGTTATGGAAGAGAGTGTAGCAACTCCTCAAAGATCTAGAGGCAGAAATACCATTTGACCCAGCAATCCCATTACTGGGTATATACCCAAATGAATACAAATCATTCTGTTATAAAGATACATGCATGTGTATGCTCATTGCAGCACTATTCGCAATAGCAAAGACATGGAATCAACTCAAATGCCCATCAGTGATAGACTGGATAAAGAAAATGTGGTACATACACACCATGGAATACTATGCAGCCATAAGAAGGAATGAGATCATGTCCTTTGCAGGGACATGATGGAGCTGGAAGCTGTTATCCTTAGCAAACTAACGCAAGAACAGAAAACCAAACACTGCATGTTCTCATTTATAAGTGAGAGTTGAATGATGAGAACACATGTACACATGAGAGGGAAAAAAAAAGTGTACTCGTGTACACATGAGAGGGAATAACACACACTGGGGCCTCTTGGTGGGAGGGAGAGCATCAGGAAGAATAGCTAATGGATGCTGGGGTTAATACCAAGGTGATGGGTTGATCTGTGCGGCAAACCACCATGGCACACATTTACCTATGTAACAAACCTGCACATCCTGCTCGTGTACCCTGGAACTTAAAAGTTGAAGGAAAACAAAAAAACAAATGATTAACAAGCAAATAAGTTTATTTCTGTTGCTTTTTGTTTGTTTGTTTGTTTGAGACAGAGTCTCTCTCT
>CAUYLG010029493.1:0-72244 GCA_963573385.1 Cacajao melanocephalus | reverse complement strand
TGGCCAATATGGTGAAACCCCAAGTCTATTAAAAAAACAAAAATAAGCCAGGCGGGGTGGTGGGTGTCTGAAATCCCAGCTACTCGGGAGGCTGAGGCAGGAGAATTGCTTCATCCTGGCAAGTGTAGGTTGCAGTGAGCCGAGATCGTGCCACTGCACTCCAGCCTGGGTGACAGAGCAAGACTCTGTCTCCAAATAAATAAATAATAATAAACTGCCATCAAACCACTGTCACTGTCCACTCTACATATTAAAAGACAACCATAAAGTAGGAAAGATAGTGGGTTCTTATAAAACCACATGAAAATGGGGTTTAGAAATTATTTGGCTTTAAAAATCTACGATTCTAGGATATCTGTATTTCACTACCTATTCATGTACAATCTACCTTCTCATTTATTACACACACAGTTTGCTCTCTACTGTAAGTATAGGCCAATTATTAACAGCTGTGCACACTGTGACCCACATATACACATTCTACCTTGTACTTCTACCATTTCATATTCACATTCTATCCTTTGCTGGCCCCATTATTAGGCTATGTATAGTGAAAACTCACCAATGCGTAAAACCGAGCAGATCATCCCCACAATCTAGTCCTCATTCCAAACTTAGAAGCATTTCTCTCATGCAGTTACTTATACTTGTTAAAAAAAGGTTTCCTCAGATAAGGAAAATATAACCCGTTGGATGACAACAAAAACAAGTATCCAGAAACTATTTTCTAGAAACTTTCATTAGGAATAGCCTTCTAGAAAACAGAAAATTACAATTAAGTGACAAAAATTTCATGGCTGTATTTTTTTTCTTCAAGTTAAATTCATTTTCACAACTTTATGAATCTTCTTAAACATCTGCACTTAAGTGGCACTTTAATGGCTTGCTATATAGTATTCTGCTCTCATATACTGTCCTCCCCCCCATTTTTTGCAAGGCATTAAGCTTGACAGTCACCATCTGTGGGTAAATACAAATGTACCATCCAAACACCCAAGAGAAGCCTAATGCGTAGACACAATTGTGGCTCCTGGAGTCCAAAGCCACCAGAGATGGTGGCACTTTCACTTGGAGGCAGCCCTGCTCCCCAGACAGCATTCATCTTGGTGGGGACTGGGTATGAAGGTATAAAGGGAGACCCTGCAGAGGCAGCCTAGCAGGAGTAAACAGAGCTCACATCTTACCAACTAGCGAAACTCAAGGACTGAGAATATTTCTGGGCTTCATCACACCCTTCAGATAGCGCACCTAACTGTCTTGCCATCTGAAGACCAGACCACCATTCAATAACTTAGTAGGGAAAAAGAGACTAGCCTACTAAGCACAACATAAACTCAGCTCTAGAGTGCCTGTGCTAATCAAAAGTAGTATAACAATTCGAAACATTTGTATTTGACTTAATTATCATGTAAAGTAAGTTTCAATTCCTTGGCCACAGCATCAAGTGACAATGTAAATCATTAAAACATAATTCTGTTAATGAGAAAGGCAAAGTTAGCCTAGGAGTAAAAGTGTGGCATGTCATAAATGGGAAACAATTTAAAATATAAGCATGCACATTTGAACTTCATGCTTTTTTACTTAAATATACTTTAAATAAAACAATTAGCAAATTAAAAAAACTAATGATTAGATGATGCTGAGCTCAAATATTTTTTCTTCAGATTAAATGCTTCAATAGCCATAACTTTGAATCAAGACTAAAAAGATGTATCTAAGAAGACTCTGTTTCTTCTTGTAATTATTGAATATCTTAACACTTGCCAGCAATGTGTAAGGGTTTGCTGTGTTCTACAGGTAAAAATGTCTGTGTTCAATTAACAGGAAAAAAAAAATGAAGACTTCTCTTTTTAACTTTTACTCCCTCTACTTTTACAACTCTTCCAATTATTTAAAAATGATTTTTTTAAATTATGAGGAACATACATGTATGTTTCTTCCTATCCTGAAAGAGCCAATTGTAATTATGGTTTCAGATCACTGGAAGATAAAGACCTATACGTTGGTGCTAACAAGTTGACAACACTCTTAGCAAATTTAAGTGAAGAGATACTAAGTATGCCAATAATGAAATTATTTACTGATAATTTAATAGGCAATTGGGTTTTAACATTTAAAAAAACTGAATATCAGGAAGTATAGATTACAAGAGATTTTTCTTAGCAACAAAAACAAAAGATTGGAGTAAACATTAAAGTCCTTTCCCATTCAAAAAAATCTAATTATTTTATTTCATGCTTCAAAAGACAATACAAATGACAATGCCCAATTTCTTTTGGTTCCCGCTACAGGACCTATTGGTCCTCATCAAGGAACTAGTAAGTTGTTTGTTTAAAGTTATCTAGCACTGGTGAGGGGCTGTGAGGGGCATGAATAAAATGATTAACGCTAAAACCATTTCTTTCCATAAGATGTCTGTAACATTTAAATCACTGGCCTGACTTGCATGCCTGAATCCACTTCAAAAGATTTTACTTCAAAAAATTATATAAAAGTAATTAACCAAATTATTCATTAAGAATTATAACACACAACTTCTACATACCTGGCCTCATAACTACAAGATGCAATTTCAGCCTTTGACAAAACAGAATCAATTCCATTTATTTGTCCAGAATCTGGATTCTCCCACATTGATGAATCTGGTATATCTGCTTTAAAAATAAAAATAAATTAATGGTTAAATGTTATAAACTGATTTTCTCTAACTTTTTCAAGAAATTTGTTTTCCATTACTTTCATATAAAAAGGTTTAGGAAATTCCAAATACAGTTATCTCTACTGATATTATCTTCTTATCTAATAAAAAGCAACTCTGTAACTTTAAAATGGTTTGCTTCAATTATAGTCTTCAACAGCAGATAAAAACTTATAATAAATTCAAAGTGTCCTGAGAGTTTAAAAATATATATATACCAGAAGATAAAATATCCTGTAACACCCAGTCCCTTGAGGTGGACATGGATGAGACGTGATCAGGGAGATGAACCCCCCTCCTATAGCCTTACAAAGACTGTACAGCTCTCTGTAATGGGGAAAAGTTAATGAAAAATATAAATTTCTCTGAATATTCTTTGCTGTTTCCTAAAAGAACTATCTGTAGAACTTAAAGCTAATTAACATGTACAACAAACATGAAATTCCTACCAGCCATCTGATCAAACAATAATTTAGTAGGTCACAAACCATGAAGAGGTTTCATCCTAAATTCAAGATTTTTCTTTTGAACACACATCACATTATCCCCTGCTTTACATTATCCCCTGCTACAGGAAATTTTACTTTTGGTTTAATAATGCATGTTCAATTAAAAACATTCAAGTGTGATCAGAATATCAACGCTTTAGAGAACACAACTGTAGCCTAGTGTGGCTCACCAACATCTCTTAATATCCAAACCAAATTTACAACTTAATACAAGAATACAAAAGCACACACTCTGGAGAGCCTACTGGCTGCATGCCACTTTACTTTGTTTATCACCTTTAGCTTCACTAGTAATTGAGAAATAGACTAAAACACAACTTCAGTCATAGGTCTCTTGGGATACTACTATTAGGTTCCAAGAAGAGTATGCTGTAAAAAAAATTAAAAATCACATTCTAAAACCACAATCTCAGCCACATCTCTACTATTATAAACAAAAATACCATTAGTAAAACAAAACCAAAATATATCACTTCAGCTATTCCAGACAAATCTATTTTGTGTACACTGTAACAATATATAACTTACAAACCCAGCACTTCTCTTCCGTTTATTTTAGACTTGTTCTGTGAAAAGTCCGCCAAATTAATGCACCACCAGGAAAACTGGCAAAATCTCTGGTTTCATGGACTTAAACAACTCTTCCTGGTTTGACCAGTAATCATCAACATCTTTCATCTAACTATGCAACCCATACAAGCATTTCTGGATTTCAGCAACCATATATAAACAGCATAAATGCAAATCAAACTGATTGGCATCTCAGTGGGGTCAAATCCTACTTGCTTCAAAATAGCAGTGTGTGTATTGTGAGCTATAGTTTCTAACATATGAATAATGTATGCTAGCTATACGATTACAAACTAAAGACAGAATCCCAAGCAGATTACCCAGTGTTGCTGGAGGGTTTTAAAAGGCTAAATATAAATTTTAATAGTCCATTCATCTAAGCTGAAAATCTGTAAGAATTTCAGGACTGTCAGCAGGGTGCAACTAGACCCCAAAAAAAGGAGTGCTGAAGTTTGAACAGCCACAACCAACTGCCTTTCAAAGGTGTAACCATGAGTTATGCCTTACAAGTTGGAGAATTACCAGACTTTGATATCTGAAGGGCTAGTTACCTAAGATACTGTCTTGAGAATAGTAGAAAACTTATGCTTGAGGAGAGAACAGTCTCTGTGGTCCATGCGCCCCCAATGCCCTAGCCTGAGAGGCAGCACCATTGTGTTCCTCTCCATTGGGCTGGCTGACCTGTTCCACAGTGCAGCAGAGTGCGTGGGTCCCTCCACGAGCGGAGTGAGTTGCTTCATGTGAGATTCAGGGAAATGCAGGGACACACTGTCCTCACTGGAGGGCAAAGTAGAGAACTGCTCATCAAAACTTGACAAACTAGACGGGCACATGGAGAATGTGGAGGAACGGTTGGAGAAATCAGAGGCCAGGACCCAAGTCTGTGAAAAAGAAATCGCTGAGAATAAATCTATGACTAATACGATTTTTAAAACTGTTGTTCTTTAGAATGAAAACTGAAGTTGTCGAAGGGATAGAAAACATCTGCATCCTGGAAATCCAGGAAGGGGTAAAAGGCCCCAACCATGAAATTTGGAGCATAAATTGTTCCAAACAATGAGATCATCAATGAGAAGTGTCACTACTGAGTACTGCTCGGGAAGCAGCCTCCAAAAGAAGTCATGGATGGATAAGATCCCCTGGTTGCACTGGTCTAATTAAAGAGCTTTTGGATATGACAACTAAGAAACTACAGTTTCAAAAAGGACTAAGGATGCTATTTGTCCTAATACTTTGCCTAGACATATAAGCCAAACATTAGAACTGATCTTTTTAAAAAAAAAAAAAAAAAAACTAGTGCACAGAAGCCAAAGATTCTAATTCCTAAACCGATCCTCAATACTTTTATATGTAGTGCCATGTCTGATAATAACCCAGAGAAAGAAAGATCAGGGAATAACAAGCAAAGAGAAACAAGGCACTGAAAAAAGTTCTGAGCACAGCTTAGTTGTAATCAAATTTTATAAAAAAGGACAATCTATTCATTTTATATGTAGCAAATATTTTGGTGAGCTGCTAATGGGTGAAAAGGCTTAGGATATAAAAGTAAATGACATGAGATTAAAGTAAGAGTATAAAATACAAACTGTCATATCACCTTTTCTAGTAACGGGACAATCTCCTTTTGACAGTTTTCAATGGTAAGTGAAATGTAAATATTTCCCCTAATATTTACCTTCTAGTTTACCACTCACATTTTGATGTGAAGGGGATGTGATTATAGAAGGTATTAAAATGTTATAAAAATCAGGTGGCTAAATTGATGAAGACATTTAAGTAACCAATGACAGTACTGTGTTAATAAACCATTTATAGTAAGATTGTTTCTAACAGAAGGAAAGACAAAAGAGGACTAGCTCTCTGCTACTCCTAAGGAACAGTGTGCTTAAGGTCAACATTTAAATGTAGACTGCCGATAAAAGGACGTGTGTAACAAGACTACCCACCAGAGAGACTCTGAGCACTGAAGATGCTACTGCACGTATATACATGGTGGTTTTTCTTCTTTCAACATTCTTTAGTAAACATTTCATAAATGCCTAACATATGACAAGTATTGTGTACTTCCTTAAGCTACTTATTTAAGATTTCATCTGTTTAGTAGCACACAGAAAATACAAAAAGAAAAACCAACCTACCACAAAACCATATTAGCAATACTTAAAAAACTACCTAGACCATAATACAACTAAATCTCAACAAGTTCAGTAACAGCTACTCCAGACCTACTCATGACACACAAAATTCTAGAACCTCAGAAATCTCTAAAAAGATTTAAAGACCAAGAAAATCTTTATAAAACTTGAAATAAATGTACACACAAAGCATAAATATATATCTACAATTATGTTTTTTCATACTTAAGACCACATAAACAGATGATCAAAACCAACAAAAAGACTATTATCCCAAAAAAGGTCCTCAGAGATGTTCACTTGCTTTCCTTTTGCCTTAATTTCACTGGGGTCATTTGACAAGCCAGCCCATCGTTTTATAACTGACAACAAGGGCACTGAAATGATTGCAATAAAACTAAACTGCATGCCTTCCATTTCACTGTATATCTAACTTCTGACTACTTTCTGGGTAATATTTTTCTGAGAAATTAATTTAAAAAAACATTCTTTTTGGCTTTGCAAAACAACCATGAGAAAACCAGTTATCAAAAAAAATTTAATTTCTAAGAAAACATTTCTCAGTGAATTTACTCAGGGGGAAAAATGTAACAGACACATGAAATCTTAGTAAGTATTATGATTAGTACAACTTACGATTTTGCTTATTAATATCCAAAACTAAAAAGTCATAACAGTCAACAACAAGGTTATATCTCTTAACAAATGGGTTCACTAAAGGCTATGGAGAATGATTACTGGTGTTTACTTTTAATTCTAATAAATTAAAAATTCTACTGTTTGTTATTCTACTTCCTCATACAAATCTTGAGCAACACAAACTTGAACACTCTTACTGTGATACAATGACCAAATGACTAGCAGTTAGCTCTCAAGTTAGCGGCTTCTTTAAATCACGCCCATGATTTTTATCCCCAACCTAAATTTATACAAAGCAAATTAATCAAACCTTGTAAAACATTGTTCACTCTCTGTTTCAGGAAAACAGCCTCCAATTCAGCAAAGCCTAACATTGATATCCTTAAAACTCCTGAATGAAAAAGCTAATTGCTACAACTCTTTCATTTCTATAACAACCATACCAATAGCAAAATCCAGAAGCCGTCCACAGGAGCACTAAGATTTCAAAGAGAGCTCATTTGTACCTGCTTTGCCTTTCAGGATTTTATTCTGGTAATACTGCCACTCCAGCTGGGGGTTAGCACCAGGACGTAAAGGTGCCCTTCCTGTGCCTCTGTTACTTGTAACAGCCACTGGTTTTCCTGTGAGGAAAAGATTAAATTATTTCTGTATCTGGGTACAGGAATGTTAACAAAATGTAAGTGAAAATTTTTCAAAAGATTTTTAAAACATGCCCTTTTTTTCCTTTAGCTTTACCTAGACATTAATCCTTAAAGAACCTAATACTTTAAAGATTATCAATCACCATGTAAATGTCATCTAAGTTTTTTAGCTCCTTCAAAAAAAGCCAATTATTTGTGACCGTTTTGATACATTTATTCAACCTGAAAGCAGAGGTCAACTCAGCCTTCCATGGCTTTTATTTGATTTCTTATTGTAGAAAACAGGCAACTTAGAGCCTAGATTCAGAGTGAAGTGCTGGGGAAAGAAAAATTAAATATATATATTTTTTGTATTTCTAGTATCAGAAAAGTAGAGTTAACATCTATACTTATCTCTCAATTTTACAGCAACAGAAACTAAATATATATGCACAGGAATCACGGTCTGACCTACTACATCATCAAACATCAGCATACAGCCCCCCTCAGTTTTTGCTTTGGTAACAACTTACTTTCCTGTATCATTTCCTTTTGTATGTCTGTTAAGTTACAAGATTACTATAATTTTATAAAGCAATAGCATGGATGATAAATATATATTTACAAAATGCATTGTTCTGAGGACCAAGAAATAAAATAAAATCAACAATGCATTAAAAAGTTACTCTGGCTGGGCACGGTAGCTCACGTCTGTAATCCCAACACTTTGGGAGGCTGAGGCGGGTGGATCACCTGAGGTCAGGAGTTCGAGACAAGCCTGGCCAACATGGTGAAACCCCGTCTCTACTAAATATATAAAAATTAGCTGGGCGTGGTGGTGCGCGCCTGTAATCTCAACTACTCAGGAGACTGAGGCAGGAGAATCACTTGAACCTGGGAGGCAGAGGTTGCGTGAGCCGAGATCATGCTACCGCACTCCAGCCTGGGCAACAACAATGAACCTCCATCTCAAAAAAAAAAAAAAAAGTTACTCTATGAAAATCAATTATTTAACATTCTAAAAACTCCTTTCAGGGCTTAAGCAGCAAGCAACTACCCATGACAAAAAGAAATTCCTGGTTTTAACACAGCAGTTTCTGTGCCATAGTGATTCCTTATTTAAGGAAAGGATCGATTATCAGAAGAAAACATTATCTCTCTCAGACAGAGGTAACCACTGGAAAACCCAGAATGTATGCTTTTTAAAGTATTTACTATTCACAAATATCTGCAATTTCACTACGACAAAGACTAGCCAGATGACTTTAACATATTTTAGCAATACTCAATAATGCTAAATTATCCTACAATCAAGAAGCTGGGATGTTCACAGGTAACAGGACAGTTAATCAAGTTATTTGCTCAAGAAAAAGCATAGTTACCCAAGTCTCAAAGACAAGAGGAACCATAAAATTTCCATTCATTAATAAAGAGGACAGATAAAAATTTAGAAAATACCCAATACAGAACCTGTCTCTATTAGTCTCCGATGACATATCCTTATGCTGAAGATGAATATTCTTCCCTGAAGATCTCTATAGGGAGAAAGAAAACCTCTAATTTCCCTACACCTTCCTTGATAATGGAATACAGAAAATTTGGAAGAACTGATTTTCCAAAGGAAAATCATTATTTTTTTAAAAAGATTTTGTAATCCCTTTGAATATATATTTATAACAATGTATCAATTTTCTTAAAACATAAGCAAGAATACAGACCTTTGAGATCTGGTCTATTTCGTATACCCACTGATACAAAGAAGCAATCCATATCAACATGCATTATACAGCTCTGATGTCTGGGAGAATTCAGTACTGACATATCTCCTAGAAGGAAAAAGAGAGCATTCAAACCCCAAACTAATTTTTATTATTTAAAACATCAGGTCTAGTTAATTTTAGAAACTATATTTAAAACATGCTTACATCCAAAATGGAGTCTTTTAAAAAAAAAAACCAGAATCGACTACAGATTATTTCTATCATCTCAAGAGAAGCCAAATTTAATTAAGTCTCCAATTAGTTTGTCAAAAAGGGCATCCTAAAATTATTTCATTGTGCTAATTATTTTATAAAAATACAAAGGTGTTGGCATATATTTAGTTACATGAAGCTAAGTAAAACCCTTTTTGATTATCACTATGCCATGCAATCTACAAACATGCCTGGATAAAATAACAATAAAAATGGCTACTATTATTCAGTGCTTGGTAGGTGCCAGGCACTGCTGTAAGTTTTACATGTAAGTGTTTATTTAAATTCTCACAACTATGAGGCAGGTAATCTTATCATCTCCATTTTGTAGATTAAAAGTTAAACTAAGTTACACAGCCTATTGCTTGAACAGTGATTCTGTCCCAAGCAGTCTGATTTCAGAGCCTCTAAACTACCACGTTGCTGTTCTAAGTACTTGAAAAACAGTCTATAATATAAACATAAATCTATATGCAAATGGAATTTTTATCCTTATGCCATTAAATACTATTAAAGATCAGATCTGGCGACATATACCACATTTAAGGAGATAAAGGTGAGTGTCCTCACCTACGGACAAAAGCTTCTAATCATCCTGAGCTACAAAGAGATTTATCAGGATCATTTTAACTGTAATTCAGGCACAAGTAGAGCTTTCCTCTATTATCAATCTCATCCTTAGCCTTTTCCTCTGGTCCTCTAAGATACACAGTCCTGGAAATAAGAACCCTCAGCTTGTAAAAAGTTCGGATCTCATAAGAGTCTTCCTTTTCTCCTTAAGAGGGAAAAAAATAAGAGTTTTCCTCAGACTTAAAAATATTAGTACTGAGGGTTAGCCTTTATAATAATAGGCTTCCAAAAACAGATATCCCCTAAAAGTTTTGGACCACTCCATTTACCAAACTGACTGTGATAGCATGTAACTAGTTCTCCCCTTTTTTCTTGAGACAGGGTCTCACTCTGCTGCCCAGGCTGGAGTGAAGTGGTTCGATCTGCAGCATCAACCTCCTGGGCTCAAACAATCCTCCCACCTCAGCCAAGTAGCTGGGACCAAGGCACGTGCCACCAGGCCCAACTAATCTATTTTTTCTTTTTGGTAGAGACGGGGGTCTCACTGTGTTGCCCAGGCTGGTCTTGAACTCCTGGGCTCAAGCGATCCTCCTGCTGTGGCCTCTCGAAGTGTGGGAATTACAGGCGTAAGCCACTGCACCTAGCCTGCTCATGTATTCTTATGCTCAGAACTCCACGAGGCATACATCCTGGACTATCTATCATTGCTCTTCACAAAGAAAACTAAGACTCATAGAGGTAAATTAACCTGCCCATACTCCTGCAGCATAAGTGTGGCAGAGTAAGGATTTAGATTCAGGCTAAACTACCTAAATCCAAAGCCAGGTACTTCCTTACCACCCTCTATATTATCTCAAGAAATGATTCATAAAATAATCTTAATCACAATTCTGCTGTATGAAAGTATTTTTCAAAATGTCATATAAACATAATGCAAACAACTCAAAATAATGCTTTTAAACATTCAAGTAGTACAGAATGCATAAGCCAAATATCTACCAAATGCTTTCATACAATAACAAAATTTCTCATTTTATTCCCATTTATAGAACTAATTAATCATAGTTCTTTGAAGCACTCAGAATTAAATAACCTTCAGGTAACAAGGCCAAGACATGATATAAGGATAATCTAATATTATTCTGAAATATTTCATAAATACCAAAAAGCATTTTCTGACTAAAAGTACTTAGGAATACATCAAACTCAGTAAAACCAAAGAGAGAGAAACCCATAGAGTGTCTATCACTTTCTAGGACAGAACCATGAGCTTCTCTCTATACCTCAGTTTCCACAGCTATAAATTATAGTATTAATCTGAGATATCTCCCCATAAAAAAAAATCCTATAATCTGTAAAAGGAACTAAAACTTCAAACCAGATACTAATTTATAATGACTGGCACAGAAACACAGTCTGCTACTAGGTGTGTGTTTGTCTCGAATGACAAGAAAAAGTACTAAAAAACCAAAATACAATTAACCAATGTACTTAGATGTGAAATAATCTCACTGAAAGTTTACCACTGTAATTATAACAGCTGTCAAAATTAATTAAAAAATCATGAAGCAAGCTTTTAGAAATTAACAATTGCTCTTATCAAATCAATTTCATTCTTACAGGAGTTTAAACACTGAATAGATGTTATATTAACACAGTTCAAAACTTCACCAACTGATAAGGTCTATGTGAGGAATGAATGCTCAGAATCCCAACCATCTTACTGTTTAAATTCTCTGAACATTTTCAGTCAGCCACAATTAAGTCTAATTGTTTAAAAAATTTTAATAAATAAGCTTTCTACGTTATGCTTACTGTAACTTATATGACTTGACATTCTTGGAGACTTTTATGAGAACTTCATATTGACCAGAAATAGCAATAATAGCTTAAGAGGAAAATGATGAAGCATGACTGTTTCTTAAGAAAACAATTTTAGTAAATATCTACCTGTGTCAGTTACAACAAGTGCAGACCTGCCTGTTTTCATTTTTTTTAACTTTTCCCTTCCTGGAAAGATACCATTACTTTGCCTTTGTAGGGTATTGACAAACTCAGTCAATTCACACTTCCACATTGATATGTGATGCAGTCTTGAACGAGAATAGAAGTTTGAAATAAAATTGCAGTCTGAAGGTTTGGATGGCACTGAAGGTGCTGCCTTGCTAAGAGTAGATACTGAAGAAGTGCTTTTTGTGCTTGAAGGCCCCTGAACAGTGGAGTGGTGAGCACCATTGATTTTAGTGTTACTGTGCAAAGGTGATAATGAGAAAGAATTAGTTCTGTGTGGATTCCGCAAAGCATCTGTGTTTCCGGTGCTTTGCTGCAACTGCTGCAGAGTGCAGTCTCTGAAATCAGTGCTGCTCTTCTCAGCCTTCTCCTCCTCCTGGGAAGAGTCTAGAGAAAGCCTACTGGCAACACTGTTGCCCATGGGCACCAAGCAATCCTGTGTCTTTAAGGCACCATTAGAGCCATGAGTGTGTCCATTAAAAATGGTAGTGCTGCCTCTGGGGTGCGGAATTCCATTCTGTTTCCTTCCCGGAGAGGTTTGTTCCAGATCCACAAAACTAAAATCAGTATTTTCACCTTCTTCATTCCAACTGTTCATTCCATTGACTTTGACTTCATTTTCTGTCTCAATCTTCTTAACAATGTGATTTCTAAAGCAGAAAAAAAATTTTAAGTTAATAATGTCTGACTGCTAGGTTAAAACAATTTTTTCATTTCAACATTTTCTTAGTGGTACACACTTTGGTATTTCCCCTTCTCTAAAAACTGAGAATTGCCAGGCATGGTGGCTCACACCCATAATCCCAGCACTTTGGGAGGCAGAGGCAAGTGGATCACAAGGTCAGGAGTTCAAGACCAGCCTGGCCAAGATGATGAAACCCCGTCTCTACTAAAAACACAAAAAATTAGCCGGGTGTGGTGGCGAGTGCCTATAATCCCAGCTACTCTCGAGGCTGAGGCAGGAGAATCGCCTGAACCCAGGAGGCAGAGGTTGCAATAAGCCCAGATCATGCCACTGTGCCCCAGCCTGGGCAACAGAGCAAGACTCCGTCTCAAAAAAATAAAAACTGAGAATTATTACATTGAATATTGACAATGAAAAAAAAAACCCTGAAAATTAAACCACAAACTTCATATTCTGATTTGACAAAAGATCATTATTTGCAAAAGCAGCAAGGTAACTAGAAAAATTCTAGAATATTAACAGCCCTTTGGGTGTTGTTTTTTTTTCTTTTCATTTTCACTTCAGATAGTTCCAAAGAAGAAATGCAACAGAATCTTTCTCATAGCTGAAGAAAAACCCAAAAACTTTTCAATGATTTTTCCCATAAAAAATTAATTGGAATATATAAGCCTTAAATATCCAGTTCTAAAGCACAATGCGTGGCATATATTACAAGGTCAATAAATATCTGCTGAATATACTACAAATAACTTACATAAAAATGGATTTAAAGACCTTACTTAAATTCTTATTCCTAGTTTTAGTTTTTATGAAAGGTACTATTTAACACATTAAATCCAATATGAAACCACTGGTTTCAGTAGGAAAAAAACTGACTGTATTGATTAACCTATTAATGGAGCTAACTGTGGCACAAGTAGACAAAAAGAGTCATGTCAACATGTGGGGTAATTCAGTAAAATTTATACCTAGAAAAATGAGGACACTTGCCTTACTAACAAGGGAAATTGTACTTCATTTCTAAGAAAAGTGTATTTAGATGACAGGGTGTACAAGGCAATTTGTACCAAGTTGCTTTATGACAGCTTTATAAATGCAGAACCTATGACAAATGCTACGCTAAAGTCACATCCTGGCTCCTCTAGACGTTTGTTTAGTAATGCCTTCAAGAGAACCATTTAAGTAACAAAAACAAAAACCTGAATTACAAACAGTAATTTATTCTACTTAGAAATGTCCACATGTCCACAGTATTAATTCAATTACCATGCAGGCATCAGATGAAGGGCTACCGTACAGAGTAGTAAGGCACAGGTGAAATTACCACAGTATTACCAGGTTTCACCTAAAGCCCCTCATCCTAATAGTAACTTGGTTTATTAGTAATGAGAACCTGACTACACAGAAAAGTCCCACAAGCTGGATGACCACCAGAATTTCTGAGTTAGCTCAGGCTCTGGCTAACCATTGCATAGAATGTGACAGGCAACTCTGAGTAGATCACATCCTCACAGATGATCACGCCAGTGAAGGGGAAAAAGACAAATTGGTTATGATTAAAAGAAAAAAAAAAAACCTAGTATGTCACATGCAGAGAAAGTCAGCCCCTGAGATAAAGAGAAAAGGGAATAAGAAGTCACAGAAGCCCATTTTAAAGAAATGTACAAAATGTATTAAATACACACACACGAAACCACAGAAAACAACAAAAGTGATGCACATCAGAAAGTCCTATACCTAGTTTTGCATCAAAAACATTAAGATCCTTCAAATACATTATAGCAACACATGCAATAGAAATCCATATATTGGCAGGACAATACATTGTTAACATACATTCTTCCTGTACTACAGTTTCTCAGCCTAGACAAATGGACATTTGCAAAGTAGCTGTACTGGAAAATCACCAGTAGAGAATACATTTCTCAGGCAATGGCATAAATGTATTAAGAACTAAAATCTAATAGGTAATTTCTTCCTAAAAGTGTCACCAAGAAGATTTTGAAAAAACCTATCTATTTTCTACTTTTATTAGTGTGGGTAAGAAAAGATAAAGCTGTGTATTCTGTGAAAAGGTTTTCAGGTATTAATTGCTATATACCTTGACAGTACATTAAAAAAATTAAAAGCTTTAGGTAACATGAAAAAAATTTGAATATGCTTATGAGTACAAGTTAATTAAAAATGACGACAAATTACCGAAGGCAGTGATACTGGATCCTCTCAGATTAATTAGACTCCTGGTCTTTTGGGAAAAAAAAAAATATATATATATATCTCCCAAAGCAAGCAATTTAATAAATAAAGAGAAGGCTAATCGTAACGAACCACCTGATATACAAGGTAAGGCAACCCACCAATTAATTGTGAAACCAATTTATCCAGGATTGCAATTAAATCTTAAATCAACCTTAAAAAAAAGCCACATGGAATAAAGTCTAGATTAACTCTCAATTCTATAACCAAGGGTCACCTTCCATTTATGTAAAGTATTTACATATTTAGAATTGTAGTTATGAATTTTGAATTTTTCAAAAATAATCTAGAAATGTTAACATTTTTGTAGACTTTACACATGGAACACGACGAAAATACAGCTGGTGCAGTTAGTTCAGTGTTTGAGAACACAATGTAGCATATTACTTGTGAGGAAATAATTACTTTCATGAAAATCCATGAAGAAACTTACTAATAATAAAGATCCACCAGTTTAACATGAGAAACTAGTATGATTATAAAAACTTATTTACATTTATGAAATTTTCATCATAAAAATAATTTTTAGATAAGACACTCACAAACACATATTTCAATATGTTTATTATAAGTGAATGGCCAGGGTTCATATCTGCTTCTGCCTGTCTGTAACAGAGCAGGGGCCATGCTCATTGCTAAAAACCAGCTTTGCAGTAGTTCCCAACTAGACAAACTTACACCCTGTTGTTGAGCTGTTTGGCTATATTGCTTGGACCTGGCACAGGATCTTCAGGTCTGTATACAGGATTAAAGCTGAGACCTTTCTGCACACTGGACTGCTTGGTGTACAGCTGATATGGAATGTAGGAGAGGAGGCGTCCAGCTTTGATGCTGAAACAAAAAAGCAACACTAATTTAGAGTTCCATACTTGGTGACAATGAGCCTCATGAAAAAAATTAATGTCCTTAAACATACAGTATTTCACCAACAACAGGCCGTCTGTTTTCCTACTTTATTCCTTCTTGCTCAGTTTTAGTGGTCCTAATACAATATGATCTTAAAGTGGGATGAGAAAAACTCCAAGCACAGAGCTGAACTAGTTAATATTTTAATCCTCATGACTTTAATATTTACCACTATTCCCCCTGTCAACAGTTAACAGAGAATCATTAAGAATTCCTCAAAACCTTATCTCACATATTAAGCTTTTCCAGGATAAGTAAACTGACTAAGGTTTCTCAATTTTCAAATTCCTGTCAGAAACTGTAAAATAAAAATACAGGACAAAATAAAGAATCTCAACTTCAAGAGTAATAAATAATTTATACTATTTTTATATATACAAGAATGATAACAGCCAAGGCCATCTGAAGATATGAACTCTACAAAGGCCAAAGCTACCACGTACATCCTCACAACATACCACACATCACTACTCAAATCCAGCGGAACACCAGTATTATAACATTAGGTGGTACTAGCACTGTAACCGAAGCTCCCTAATGTCTGCTTCCTTTTGTACTTCAGAACTAAAACTAATTTGATTGTAGCATCTTAAACTGATATTTTCTTGCTAATAAACTAAGTTATATATGGCTACTCTACCTTTAAAATTATCATTTCACTTCAAATTTGAAAATACCCAACCAATATACTTATGCTATCAACCAAATTTCAAAACAAGCTCCTTTAATATTAGAAAATATTTCAAAACAACTTCTGGATTTTGAACCTAAAATATATACCACAGAATCATCCCTTAGTTATTTAGGAGAAAGACTGATAAATAACATGATAAAAATATTTTTTATTGTCTCATAAATCCAAGACTTTTGACATTTTCATTTAAATGGCACCTCACAAAACTTTTTAAAAAATAATCATGTAAGAAATGACTGAATTGGCTTACAGAAAACCAATTAAAAATACTGAATCAACAAGTGTGAATACAAGAAAACATATTCTAAAAATGGAACTATATGATACAGAGTATGTCCTTTATATAATTATGTGAGTATGTATTTAATAATTCTACATAAAATACCTTAAACTACATCAAATGCTGTAACTACTAAATTATGATAGTAAAGAACACACTATATAGTCACAAGACATGTACCCAAATGAATTTATTAGCAGGCTAAATGTTTTATCAAAATTTCTAGTTATATTCAGATATTAGAATCAAAATCCTAAAATTAGACTATTTTTTACTTTATTCTTCCTCAAACCAACTTTTCTCCCTTTAATAGTTGGTCTCAATTGCCTAACTATAAATCTTTGTTCTACGGCATTATATTCAACTCACCTGCTTCCCCCACCAAAAGAAGTACAGGTACTTAATAGCTGAAGTAAAATCCTAACCTTAGCTTTCCATCCATTATCATAGATCGCTATAACTAAGGGATAAGTAAAGAGTGACACTACATCCACTGTGCCAGCTGTACATCTCAGGTAAAACAAAATGCCCTACAATCATGCTTGCTTTTCCTGACCTACTGACAGCATGCTGGAGTGATGCAGACTCTACAGGTGCTCTCTATGGTCAGCACTGATCATGTACAAGGGTCTAAGGCCTTGTCCAACTCCTAACAAGAGCTATGCGGACACCCAGCAGAATTCTTAGTCTTACATAAGTCAGTCCATGGAGACTGTTACAAAATTAGACAGCCAATTAAATACTACAGGTCTCAAATCAGATATCCTCAGGGATACTTAGTAAAAAGAATTAAAGCCCAATGCACTATAGTAATGTTAGCTAAGCAATGTCAGTTATAATTTGAAGCTCAAACCACTATCTATCAGTTGTATACTCCTAAAAATACCTGCTTATCCACTTATCTATCTACAGATATATAGACAGAAACATTATCTAAAAGCATATTTGTATAAGACCTTTTTAAAAATCTCTCTGGGATTAATTTCTCACATTTACTAATTTCCCCTCTTGTCCTAAGCACAAAGGAACTGTACTGACATTTTCTACTATTCTTTCAAAACCAAAAGGAGAAGATAATAAAATTTATCTTTATCCAAAAGATATTACTGCACAGTTTCCTTATATGCTGAATTTTTTCATGTACATTGAAAATATATTCTGATATATATATATATATATATACACACACACAAATATGAGAAAGAGTTTACATTCTGTACAACGAGTCAAAACAGTCATAGCAAGCGAAATATTCATCTATTTTGGGAAGTCTTACTCTTACTTTGTCCTATAGCCTCTGTGTTTAGGCAGAACACAAAAACACAAGGGAAATGGGAAAAAACAACTCAGGAGAGATAAAACTGCAATCAATTTTTATTTAAATGAGTTGAATAAGCACTCTAATATTTACACTGAATGTGATTAGAAACCAAGGTTTTGGCTCATATGTAAGCACATGACAAACGTGTAAAATGGTTTGGGAGTTTAGAAAGAAGATAAACTGAAAGTCCTACTAGTAGATACCATTTAGTTGGCATGAACAGAAACAATAAATTATCATTCTGTTTCAACTCACAACAGATCTATGTGACCATCACAGGATAAACAAATATAAAAAACCCACACTACAACATTCCCAATCTACAAAGATCAACACAAAATCGAGAACAACAAAAAACAAGACCAATTTTTAAATTATGCTCCATGACACTCCTCAGGCTTGATGGACCAGTGGGGTATGTCATAGCAGCTTCTCATTATCCATTCTGCATTTCAAATTTCCATGTAAAATTGTCTCAAGACAAAGACTGTGACAAAAGTTCTTAGAACCATTACTTTTAATTCACTATATACAAGTGTAAGATTTACAAAACAAAGGTTTTGGTAAAATAATTTCATACTTCAAGGTACACAGGCTTCTCATTAAAGGACTCCCTTGCTTCTTAAGTCAGGGCCCTATAATTATGCCTACATTAACTCAGATCTAATGACACAAACACAGACATCAGGGAATTGGAATGAAAGTAACACTGCACATACTTCAAAGTGGAAGTTCCTTTTTCTGCTCGAATAAAAACAAAAACTAACTATACAGAATAACATGTATCATTTATTAAATAGCCAATACAATGTTAAGATTTTTAAGTATAATAAAATCTCATTAAAACACAGCTAAAAAGAGATCAACCAGGGATTAGAGTGTGAATAAAAACAGTGTCATGATTTAACCAAAAGGATTCCATGTTACAATGACATAATGAACTCTTGGCATTTAAGACATATGCCAACATTGATCCATTTCCACATGGGCCAACTCATCCATAACAAGCTTAAACAAATGGTAAAGGAGGAAACAAACAGGATTCAGAACACCTGGACACTAAATCCTGCTCTGTTCTTGGGCAAATCAGTGAACCCTACTGGCCCTGTCTCCTCAAATACAAAATGAGGCCAATAGGATATATAATCATGCTGTCCAAAGTCACTTTCAATTATTTAAAGACAAATAATTAAGCCTCACTCCAGACTAAGATAAAATCCATTAAAGTGAATTTTAAAATGTATAACTATCTAAGTTGTTTCTTCTATTTTATTTATCTCCCTAGCTGCATTTAGCAAAAAGAACACATGCAAAGAAAACAACTGTAATGGAAAATACCATTTTCTTTTATTTTCTTTTTTTGAGATGGAGTCTTGCTCTGTCACCCAAGCTGGAGTGCAGTGGCGTGATCTCAGCTCACTGCAACCTCCGCCTCCCAAGTTCAAGCGATTCTCCTGCCTCAGCCTCCTGAGTAGCGGGATTACAGGAATGTGCCACCATGCCTGGCTAATTTTTGTGTTTTTAGTAGAGATGGGGTTTCACCATCTTGGCCAGGCTGGTCTTGAACTCCTGACCTCGTGATACACCTATATCGGCCTCCCAAAGTTCTGGGATTACAGGCGTGAGCCACTACGCCCAACTGGAAAACAACATTTTCTAAGTAAATCAAATCCCCCCCAGCAAGAGCCCTTCCCCTCAACTGTCCTGTCCGTAGAAATCTCCCATTCACTCCAAAGCCTACCTATTGCCCCCAGAAAAAGAAATTCTAGTCCTAGTGACAACACAGCTCTACTATGTGATACACCTTCATATATGGAAAATTTCTCAGTCCTTTCAAGAGACACATACCTAAAAGCCATTTTAATCAATACTATATCATGGACAGATAGTGGCTAGGTCATGAGACCACAGCACAAAGGAAGGAATCAGGGGGGGTTGTTCTAGGAACTAACCTTTGACTTTATCCCTCAAGGTTTAAAGAATCCTTAATATGTAAAATATATTTGACTTTCTAAAGGTAGTAATATATTTTTGAATTTTCAGAATTTTCTAATAATTGTTAACATTACAGAATGAAAATAAAATAACAGCAGCTTCTTATATATTATACCTCTACAACATGCCAGGCACTGTGCCAGGTTATATGCACAAAACAATTTTTATTTCTCACATACCACAGTAGGTATTAGCCTTCTTTCGCAATGAGGAAACAAGGTTCCGAGTGACTGCATAAAGCTGCTTTTGTTTTTTTTTCCCCCAAGACGGAGTCTTGCTCTGTCGCCCAGGATGGAGTACAGTGGCACAATCTCGGCTCACTGGAGCCTCTATCTCCTGGGTTCAAGCAATTCTCCTGCTTCAGCCTCCCACGTAACTGGAATTACAGGTGCAAGCCACCACTCCCAGCTAATTTTATTTTTAATAGAGACAGGGTTTTACCATGTTGTCCAGGCCGGTCTCGAACTCCTGAGCTCAGGTGATCTGCCCGCCTCAGCCTCCCAAAGTGCTGGGATTACAGGTGTGAGCCACCCCACCCGGCCTTTTAAAGGAAATTCTATTTTTTTCTCTTTGTCTTTTTTGTTGTTGTTGTTAAAGGAAATTCTTTGGGCTAAAGGAAAATGATCCCAGATGGAAATTCAAATCTGCACGAGAGAATGAAGAGTGCTAGAAATGGTAAATATCTGGGTAAATACAGGACTTAATGGTAGATTGTGATAATATGCATACTATAAACCTTACAATAGTGTTTTTCAAATAAGTAGGTCTCAAGATCCCTTTATTCTTAAAGCACTGAGGATCACAAAAAGCTTTTATTCATATGGGTTACATCTATCAAAATTTTTCATATTAGGAATTAAGTTCAAACTGAGAAAAAATTAAGTTTTTAAAATAACATTAGCAAATTATATAATAATACATATAACAATAATATAATTTTTTGTGAAAAATAACTGTTTTCCAAAACTAAAGCAATTCAGTTAAGAGTGGCACAGTTTGACATTTTGGAAATCTCTTTTAACGTCTCACTTAGAATACAGCTAAGTCTCATTGGCTTCTGCATTCAAGTATGTCATGTGCCCTCTGGAAAATTCCATGGTATATTTGTGAATGTACCAAAAAGACAGAGGCACATCATGTTTTCTTATTATTAAAACAGCTTTGACCTTGTGGCTCCTTTGAAAGGGTCTTAGGACCCCTAGAGGTCCCCACACCAAACTTTGAGAACCACTGTTTCAAAACAACCACTAAGAAGTAAAGCAGGCCAGGTGTGGTGGCTCACACCTGTAATCCCAGCACTTTGGGAGGCCACAACAGAAAGATTGCTTGAGGCCAGAAGTTTGAGACCAGCCTAGTCACCAGCACCGTGACACCCTGTCTCTAAAGATAATACAAAAATTAGCCACTTGGGTGGCTGAGGCAGGAGGAACATCTGAGCCTGGGAGGTGGGGACTACACTGAACCCTGATGGTGCCACTGCACTCCAGCCTGGGCAACAGAGTGAGAGCATGGCTCAAAAATAAATAAATAAATAAAAATAAAGAGGTATGGCTAAGCCAATATGGGAAAAAATAGAATACTTGAAAAAAATTCTAAATCAATCCAAAGGAAAGCAAGGACAAATTAAAAACAAATAATAAGGCCAGGCATGGTGGCTTACACCAATAATCCCAGCACTTTGGGAGGCCGAGGTGGGTGGATCGCCTCAGGTCAGGAGTTTGAGACCAGCCTGGCCAACATGGTGAAACCCCGTCTCTACTAAAAATACAAAAATCAGGCCGAGTGCAGTGGCTCATGCCTGTAATCCCAGCACTTTGGGAGGCCGAGGTGGGTGGACCACCTGAGGTTGGGAGTTCAAGACCAGCCTGACTAACATGGAGAAACCCCGTCTCTACACATACACACACACACACACACACACACACACACACACACACACACACACAGGCACACACGCATGTACGCACACAATCAGCCAGGTGTGGTGGCAGGTGCCTGTAATCCCAGCTACTCGGGAGGCTGAGACAGGAAAACTGCTTGAGCTGAGGAGGCAGAGGATGCAGTAAACCAAGATTGCACCACTGCACTCCAGCCTAGGCTACAGAGAAAGGGAGACCCTACCTCTAAAACTAAAATAAAGCAAACCAAATGACAAAATAAATAAATCCTTCAGTTTACCATTTAAACACATAATATCGTACATTTTCAAACCTTACCTTCCTATGACCCCTGAGAGCAATAACCTTGCCTTATACTGCTTTTGCATCCCCAGGTCTGGGCACAGCACTTGTGCCAAATAGGAACTCAAATGTCTGATAAATAACCAAAATGTAAAAGAGTGAGATTAAGTTCAGATCTGTGTGACTTAAAATTTATATTTAGAGATCTAAGGTTCCAAGCTAATAGATTATATTTCAGGCATTGCCTTTTGGATATAATATTTCCAACAGCCTACTCCCTAGACACACATGCACCTATGGTAACAGAAAAGTAAAGATCGAACATAACCTGACAAGTACACTCACTCTGGGTGGTTGGATATAGTAAGGTTTTATAATCATACTTCTCTTACAGTCAATCACAAATAGTAGTGCCAAATATTTAGAGTTGAATGTGTATAATAATTACCTTGGGACCTCGTATCACTTCCGATTTTGATCTAGCAGGTCTGGGACAGGGAGTGAGATTCTGCATTTTTAACAGGTGCTGCCTGGTGCTGTTGGATGCTGAGCAGACCTAACTATTACAAAAAGCTCATTGTGAAGGCCCCAACTCCATGGTCAATCCCTCCAGTCCATCTCCAGCACAGAGCCTTGTAAAAGGCAACTGTCACTGCTCAAATCACTTTAAAGGTTTCCCTTTCTCACCAGCTAGACAGAGAACGAAGGTCTAGTATAGCATGGCACATAAACTGCCCTTTTACTTGGCCCCTACTTCTCAGCTCCTACTTTGTGCTTGGCTAGTTTGATGACCTGAATTTCCTAACACAGGTGTTCATATAAGAAAGGGCAATTCCTTGAGCATTAAAAAAGCAACAGTGAACTTCATGTCCATTCCTCATTTACTTTCAAAGGCCTAATTTAATATGCATATACTAGACCAAAAGACCGAATCAAGATTAATAGTTAAGTGTCCATGCACTTGGGCTTATAAGAAGGGTAAGGCCTCCAACATGCTTTATAAACTTCAGATCTTGTCTTAATCCCTTTGTTTATTTTTCAAAAGACATAACTAACACAATACAGAAGTCTGGAAATGGGAGCTGTGATTTTTGTTTGTATTTAAGCTTACAAATAATTTAAATGGCAAGTGCCTAGCAGTCTTGGGCATATTCCTAAATGATTCAGGAAAACAAGACAGCACAACAGCTGGAGTGATGTGGCTAAGTGATTTATGTGATTCATTTAAAATTTAACAAACTCCACATGGATTGAACTTAAGTGTGTATCTTCTTGGCAAATGCCAAACACATGTGAAGAGAAAAACATTTATTCCAAAAGTGAATAAAATATAAAAGAAAGAGTGAATTCATTTCCACTTTAGTCCCTTCTTACTCCAGCTCCTTCTTTTCTCCCTTCTTCCTTCTTCCACCAGTTCCCAATAATTTAACCCGTTAAGTACTTATAACTCTCAAAATTAAAAAAAATATTATTCAGGTTTTAGAACATAAAAATATGGTATCTGATTTCATTCAAGACGCTTCATATGGTTGGCAATGGTGGCTCACGCCTGTAAGTCCAACACTTTGGGAGGCTAAGGCAGCCAGACTACTTGAGGTCAGGAGTTCAAGACCAGCCTAGTCAACATGGCGAAACCTCGTCTCTACTGAAAATACAAAAATTGGCCAGGCATGGTAGCATAGCACACGCCTATAAACCCCAGCTACTTGGGTGGCTGAGGCATGATAATTTAATCCCAGTTACTTGGGTGACTGAGGCATGATAACTGCATGAGTCCAGGAGGCAAAGGTTGCAGTGAGCAAAGAACACATCAAAAAAAAAAAAAAAACAAAAAAAAAAACCCAAAACCCACACCTCCCACTGGTTTGGAACAGATGAATCATAAAAGCATATGTTATGGGGTACTAACAACAAAAAGCAAGGAAAGGCCAGGTGTGGTGGCTCACATCTGTAATCCCAGCACTTCCGGAGGCTGAGGCAGATGGATCACCTGAGGTCAGGAGTTCGAAACCAGCCTGGCCAACATGGTGAAACCCTGTCTACTAAAAACCTGAAAACTAGCCGGGTGCGGTGGTGCACGCCTGTAGTCCCAGCTACTCAGGAGGCTGAGGCAGGAAAATTGTTTGAGCCTGGGAGGCCAAGGTTGCAGTGAGCCAAGATTGTGCCACCGCACTCCAGCCTGGGTGACAGAGTGAGTCTCTGTCTCATTTAAAACAAAAAGGGCAAAGAGAGAGAACAAGAGAGGCCCTGAAGTGATCATAGTAAGGGGTTTTTTGAACACCCCTTGCAATTCTTTGCCATATATCTCCCTCAAATGAGTAAGTACGTAGTATGCATCTGAGTCCCTGAATGTCTAAAACAGGCCATTCTTTCTCCCTAACTTCATCTCTACACCTTGATACATGCATGATCACTCACCCATTTTTCAGAATAAGGAAAAAAGAATCCCAAGACCATGTGACTACTGGCGTTATAGAATGACAGAAGAAAGACTCACAAATGATCAGGAAATACATATGTAAGCCATACTCACCTTCATGGGGTTTTCATCATATGTTGGAGTTCCCAGGTCCATCTCAGCTTCATGCTCAAGGCTGGCATCATCTCCCGGGCTTTCCCAAGTAGGAGGATCCCACTGAGTCTGCCTAGAAAGAGGTAAAAACAGCTATGCTGTCAAGACTAGGAAACAGAATCCTGACATAAACATCTCTGCTCTTACACACAGAAAATATAACATAGAATAAGACACAGAATAAGTCAGCTACATGAGTTAGAGACAAACTTTTGATATCTTCCCAGCAGCAATTAGTCTAGCACAGAGACATGCCCCTCCTCATTGTTTAGTCCACCATATTTCTTTGGGCAATGATGTGGCAACACTGATTGGGTATCAAAGAGAGCAGTAAACCCAAACATCCTGTCTGTCTGTCACCTGACTCTTAACGTCCTGCAAATTAAGATTCAGCAAAGCCTGAAATGTACAGGAAATAGACACCTGCCTATGTCATCTCTCTGTAGATGAAGAGGTAAACAGTGACTGTACCTAGCATATAACTGGAGAAAAATAAATCATAACATCTCTCACAATCCTTGACCACATGAGAAAATTATCTCTTGCTTTAGGAGCTTTCTTTATTGTGGTTCTGCCCCCTTTGGTTTAATGACTGACAACATGGGATACGTTCAGGTTAAAAACTTGTACCCTCAGCCAGGTGCAGTGCCTCACGCCTACAACCCCAGCACTTTGGGAAGCTGAGTCAGCTGGATCACCTGAGGTCAGTAGCTCGAGACCAGCCTGGCCAACAGAGTGAAACTCCATCTCTACTAGAAATCCAAAATTTAGCTGGGAGTGGTGGCGGGCGCCTGTCATCCCAGCTACTTAGGAGGCTGAGGCTGTAGAATCACTTGAACTCGAGAGGCGGAGGTTGCTGTGAGACAAGATCGCGTCATCGCACTCCAGCCTCAGCAATGAGAGTGAAACTCAGTCTCAAAACAAAAACAAAAACAAACAAACTTGTACCCTCTGCTAAAAATATTCTCAACTGACTGCCAGAAGGAGGTTTCAGCCATGTAAACTCATTAAATGTTTACAGTTATTTTGAAAGTAAGCAGGCAAATATTTTTCTTTTTTTTAAAAAAGCTAGATCTGTAGGATTAAAAAGTGGAAGTAAGAATATTCATGTTCAGGAGTCTGAAGCCAGCTGTCACAGAGAATGTTATGAGGACAGTGACTTAAAATGTCAAAAGCCTCAAAAGATCTAACAAATCTGGCAGGTTGGCCAGGCACAGTGGCTCACACCTATAACCCCAGGACTTTGGGAGGCCAAGGCGGGTGGATCACCTGAGGTCAGGAGTTCAACACTAGCCTGGCCAACATGGCAAAACTCCGTCTCTCCTAAAAATACAAAAATAAGCTGGGCATGGTGGTGCATACCTATAATCCCAGCTACTAGTGGGGCTGAGGCAGGAGGATCGCTTGAACCTGGAAAGTGGAGGTTGCAGTGAGCTGAGATCATGCCACTGCACTCCAGCCTGGGCAACAGAGCAAGACTCCATCTCAGGGGAAAAAAAAAAAAAAAAAATCTAGCAGGTCAATCTTGTCACTACAGACTTTTGCTTTACCACCACATAAATCTTTAGTCAACAAGATTAAAGACACTTGATATAAATCAGTGTGTGTGTGTGTGTGTGTATATATATGTATATATATATATGTGTGTGTGTATATATATATGTGCATATATATATATATTATTGTAAAAATAGGCTTACCTCTGACCTATGGAATTAACTTTTTTTTTTAAAGGCTCAAGATTTCTACCATAATAAAAGAACCACAAGCAGCTAAGGGTGTTATTACAGAAACTGAACAAATATATATATACACGTCTGTTCTTAGATACTAGACAAAGAAAACCTAGAGAAGACGAGAAAGGTACACATATAAATAAGAAATACAAACTTTTTTTTATTTTTGGAAGATTGTAGAATATAAAAAGCATGTTTTGGTGTTAAAAAATAAAGTTATAGCTGGGAGTGGTGGCTCATGCCTATAATCCCAGCGTTTTGAGAGGCCGAGCCAGGTGGATCACCTGAGGTCAGGAGTCCAAGACCAGCCTGGCCAACATGGTGAAACCCCGTCTCTACTGAAAACACCAAAAAAAAAAAAAAAAAAAAAAAGTTAGCCAGGTGTGATGGTGCATGCCTGTAATCCCAGCTACTCAGGAGGCTGAGGCAGAGGAACTGCTTGAACCCGGGAGGTGGAGGTTGCAGTGACCCGAGATCACACCGCTGCTCTCCAGCTTGGGCAACAAGAACGAAAAGTCTTGTCTCAAAAAAAAAAAACTTCTGGTTAAACCATACATGGTTTTAAAAATCATTACACATTCAATTAGCAACATAATGAGGGCTCATTTTATAAAGCATTTTTGTTTTTTGAGACAGTCTTACTCTGTCTCCCAGGCTCGAGTGAAGTGGCAGATCTCGGCTCACTGCAACCTCCACCTCTGGGGTTCAAGCAATTCTCCAGCTTCTCAGCTTCCTGAGTAGTGGGGATTACAGGCACCTGACACCACGCCCAACTAATTTTTGTACTTTTAGTAGAGACAGGGTTTCACCATGTTGGCCAGGCTGGTCTCAAACTCCTCAAATTAGGTGATCTGCCCGTCTTGGCCTCCCAAAGTGCTAGGATTACAGGTGTGAGCCACCGTGCCCAGCCTATAAAAACATTTTAATGAGAATAAGGAAGGCCCTTCTAAGCAGAAAGCATAAAGGGAAAATATTTAAAATTATGAATATTTTAAACTTCTTTATGTCACAAGACATCAGAAACAAAAACATCTGCAATACTCTTCATAAAGAAATCTAACACTGTGGACAGAAAATGGGTAGATGCCCCAAACAAGTAACTCAAGAAAGATACAAATGACCAACAATCCAATGACGACACCCCATCTCAATAATAAAAGAAGTGAAAACAAAACTATTTCCCACCTGTTAGACTTGCAAGGTTAAAAGAGATGACATGAGGGAAAAAGGATTTTTTTCTGAAGACAAGGTCTTGCTCTGTCACCCAGGCTGGAATGCAGTGGCACAATCATGGCTAACTACAGATTTGATCTCCTGGCTCATGAGATCCTCTCGCCTCAGCCTCCCAGCTAGTTGAGACTACAAGTGTACACTACCATGCCCAGCTAATTTTTGTAGTTTTCATAGATATGGAGTTTCACTACGGTGCCCAAGCTGGTCTTGAACTCCTGGGCTTGAGCAATCCTGCTGCCTCAGCCTCCCAAAGTGTTGGGATTACAGGCATGAGCTGCTATATGTAGCTAAAATGAACTTTTATACACTTTTTTTGAGAGCCCAAATTGGCACAAACTATTGTTTAATGGTAAGCTGACAATACTTCTCAATTTAAAATTTGTACCTGTTTTGCCCAACAATTCCACTCCATTCGAAGAAGTACCAAGATTAGCATCCCTAAGGATGTGCAGGGTTACAGTTAGATATAAAATAGTGAAGACTTATCAATCAGAGAGAGTTAAATACAACTTGATATAGCTATACAATAGAGCAGGGGTTGGCAAACTTTCCTGTAAATGATCAGATGATAAATAATTTGACCTGTGGGCCATATGGTCTCTATCACAACTACTCTGTCATTGTAGTGTGAAAGCAACCAGACAATTTGTAAGCAAATGTGCATGGCTGTGCTCCAATAAAACTTTATTTGCCAAAACAAGTGGCCTGTGGGCATAGTTTGCCAGCCCTGAAACAAAGTATAAACAATTACTAAAAGAACAGTTGTAGCTGGGTGTGGTGCCTTACTCCTGTCATCCTAGCATTTTGGGAGGCTGAGGTGGAAGGACTGCTTGAAGCCAGGAGCTCATGAAGATCAGTCTGGGCAACAAAGCAAGACTCTGTCTCTACAAAAAAAAAAAAAATTAAAGAAAAAATCCTGTCGTTCTATTTAATTGATAAAGCTCTATAAAATAGATTAGTAAATAAAGCAGACTATAAAAATACGTATCTTAACAATTAACATAAGATTATATGAGTGTATACACACACAGAGTACATATACCCACATAAAGCTATCTGTCAAAAAGGTATTTTTAAAAACATTAAATAAATTATCTGTAAGTAGTGGTAGTCCCAGTACTTATACTTCCTTTTTAGTACTTTCCTACTATATTTGTTTTCTACAATAAGCATAAATAATGTGTGTCAAGAATAAACAATCTATTTAATTTGGAAATAGAAGAGTGCTGTCAGTAAAAAAGTTCAACAGCAGAGTTGAGTAGCTACGATACAGACTGCTTGGCTGGCAAAGCCTAAAATAATTTATTTTCTGGCCTTTTACAGAAAAGGTCTATGAACCCTTGATACTTATACAATGTTAGATGAAGTCACTAACATTAAAAAAATCTCCTTAGCTTTCTCCAAGAGTCTTGTGGATTAAAAATACACCAAAACTGCCAGGTGCAGTGGCTCACGCCTATATCCCAGCACTTTGGGAGGCCAAGGTGGGCAGATCACCTGAGGTGAGCGTGTGTGTGTGTGTATGTGTGTGTGTGTGTGTGTGTGTGTGTATACACTTGTTCACTTCAAGCACAGTGAACAGCCAATGACAAGAAGTTTACAACTGTAAAACTCCCCTTATAGTGGCAGCTTCTTGAATTAAGTAAAAGCAGACTTGGGAATGCCCACAGAGTTCCTCTTACCTTGTGATCACATGGTAGTAATAAATCTTCCCTTCTGGATCTCGGGCTGTCTTCCAGTTGGGAGGTAAGACAATAGTTTTTGGTTTGGGAGGAGACGGGGGCGGCAGATCCAAGAGATTATTTGTCACAATCATTTCAGACTACAAAGAAAACACACACATTTTTTATCAGTGATCTCTCTCTTAATCTGGGTGAACAGGACAAAATAGCCCACTTAAATATGTAAAAATGTACATCTATGTCCTCTTAAAAAAAAGGATAAAGCAAAAGGTACATTCTGGAAAATAAGGGGCAGTATATATAAAGAGATTTACTGAGCTATCAGAAAATTGACAGTTGGCTCTAAGTTTACCATCTAAGATACTATATTAAAAAACAGCCATCTGGGTGTGCTGGCTCACTCCTGTAATCCCAGCACATTGGGAGGCCGAGGCAGGTGGATCACCTGAGGACAGGAGTTCAAGACCAGCCTGGCCAACATGGTAAAACCCCATCTCTACCAAAAATACAAAAATTAGCTGGGCATAGTGGTGGCCTGTAAACTCAGCTACTCTTGAGGCTGAGGCAGGATAATTGCTTGAATCTGGGAGGCGGAGGTTGCAGTGAGCCGAGACTGTACCACTGCACTCCAGCCTGGGCTACAAGAGTGAAACTCTGTCTCAAAAAAAATAAAAATAAAAAATAGCCAGCAGTTTATCATGTATAGCAGCATTTTTCAATTTTAAAACATCAATTGTAAGGCATACCAACTGCAAGATAGCAATTAGCGAAATGGGCTCCAGACATACATTTATCTTAAAAAACAAAAATAACAACAACAACTAAAACCCGAGAAACCAAAAAAAAAAGAAAAAACAAAAACCAAATAAACAAAAAACCCTGAGAAGCAAATATGACAGAATGTTAACATTTATCTGTTATATTTTTTCTGTATCTGAAACCTCAAAACTATAAAATATTAGTGCCACATTCTGAAAAACATAAAAACCTCATAATCACTTATGGTCTGAATTTTGTTTCTCCAAAACATGTATATTGAAGCCCTAATCCTGCTGTCACTGTTATTGGGACACAGAGCCTGTAAAGAGCTAATTAAGATTAATGAAGTCGTAAGAGTTAGAACTTCATCTAATAGGACAGTGTCTTTATTAAAAGACAAAGTGACACCAGGGGACACTCGCAGAGAAAAGGCCATGTGAACGTACAGCAAGAAGGCAGCCATTTGCAAGCCAAGGAGAGTGGCCTCAGGAGAAATCAACAGTGATGACACCTTGATCTTGGACTACCAGTCTCAAGAACTGTGAGAAAATTTCTGTTATTTAATTTACTCAGTCTGTGGTATTTTGTTACAGCAGCCCTAGGAGACTAGCAATCACCATAAGGATATATACTTGTTCCTTCTTTTAAGCCTATTAATGAAGATACTTTTTTCAGCTTTACCTTGCTTGAGTAGCTAAAGAGGAACCTGAAGACCCCAGGCTCAGATAAAATGTTTTCACTTTTAAGCAACCACGGGTCTTTGAGCATTCTTGTTTTGTGTATACTTTTCTTTATCTCTATTTCACCTAGTGGGTTTTTTTTTTTTTTTTTTTTTTTTGGCACAGCTTAAGTTTCACTTCCTCCATTCCCCTATCCTTTAGCTTATAAAGTGACCTCTTTTCCCCAAGCTTCTGTGTTACTTAACATTCCAAATCATTTCTCTCTTAATAGTTTAAGGCAAAAAAGAAAAAAATATATTCCAAACCATTCAGTACTTATTCACAACACAAAACTTTGACTACTTTAGTGTTATTCATTGTGACCATCATCTCTCTCTTATTTGGAAGATCAGCTTTTAAGAATACAAATGAAGGCTGGGCACGGTGGCTCACGCCTATAATCCCAGCACTTTGGGAGGCCAAGGTGGGCAGATCACGAGGTCAGGAGATCAAGACCATCCTGGCCAACATGGTGAAACCTCGTCTCTACTAAAATACAAAAAAATTAACCAGGCATGGTAGCGTGCATCTGTAATCCCAGATAATCTTGAGGCTCATGCAAGAGAATCGCTTGAACCTGGGGCGTGGAGGTTGCTGTGAGCTGAGATCGTGCCACTGCACTCCAGCCTGGGCAACAAGAGCAAAACTATGTATCAAAAAAAAAAAAAAAAAAAAAAAAAAGAATACAAATGGAAACTTATTTATTTTTGTATTAAAAATGCCTAGATGGCCAGGTACAGTATCTCACCTGTAATCCCAGCACTTTGGGAGGCTGAGGTGGATGATCATCTGAGGTCAGGAGTTCGAGACCAGCCTGACCAACATGGTGAAAACCTGTCTCTACTGAAAACACAAAAAATTAGCTGGGCATGGTGGCAAATCTCAGCTAACTTGGGAGGTTGAGGCAGGAGAATCGCTTGAACCCAGGAGGTGGAGGTTGCGGTGAGCCGAGATCACGCCATTGTACTCCAGCCTGGGCAACAAGAATGAAACTCCATCTCAAAAAAACAAAAAAAAAAAACTTTTTTAAAAACATTGTACAACATGTATAGTGAAGTATATCACACAATTCTACATGCCTAGTCCATGGTATCTAGTACAGCATCATATTCTAGTACAAGTTAAGCAGCCTTAATACAAAAATCCAAAACATTTTGAGTGTTGACATGACACTCAAAGACCATGTTCAAAGGAAATGCTCATTGGAACATTTCAAGTTAGAGATTTTCAAATTATGGATGCTCAAGAGGTAAGTATAATGCAGATTATTCCAGAATCCATAAAATTCAAAAACGTTAAACACCTCTGGTCCCCTGAAGCTCAGATAAGGGATACTCAACCTGTACATGGTAAATACTAATAGAGAGCTGATCTAGAAAACTATTACCATGCCCAGGTGCAGTGGCACATGCCTGTAATCCCAGCACTTTGTGAGGCCAAGGCGGGTGGATCACGAGGTCAGGAGTTCCAGACAATCCTGGCCAACATGGTGAAATCCCATCTCTAAAAATATAAAAATTAGCTGCACGCTGTAGTCCCAGCTCCTCAGGGGTCTGAGGCAGGAGAACAGCTTGAACCTGGGAAGCAGAGGTTACAGTGAGCCAAGATGGTGCCACTGCACTCCAGCCTGGGTGACAGAGACTCCAACTCAAAAAAAAAAAACAGAAGAAGAAAATTACCACTTCGAAAATATAAAAATACAAAGTCAGAGTAAATAACAAATGAAAAGTCTCCTAGGAGCAAAATATATATATTAACACAACTGTAAATTCCACAGAATTAAAAAAAATTGTTTTTTACAGAATGGTAGAGTTCATGCCCTCAGGGTGCTCAGGTAAATTTTGGTGGCTACACAAATTTAAAAACAGGACAGGGGCAGTGGCTTAACACCTGTAATTCCAGCACTTTGGGAGGCCAAGGTGGGTGGATCACCTGAGGTCAAGAGTTTGAGACCAGCCTGGTCAACATGGCAAAACCCTGTCTCTACTAAAAAAATTAAAATTAGCTGGGTGTGGTGGTGTGCACCTGTAATCCCAGTTACTGGGGAGGCTGAGGCAGGAGAATCACTTGAACCCAGGAGGTGGAGGTTGTAGTGAGCCAAGATTACGCCACTGCACTCTAGCCTGGGCAACAGAGTGAGACTCAGTCTCAAAAATAAACAAACAAACAAACAAACACAGAACATGTGAAAAAATAAATAAATAAATAAAACCCAAAACAAAACAAAACCAAAAAGAAAACCTTCTAAAGACAAAGTAGACAGTCAATCAGTTTTAACAACAGAAATATTTCTTACTGGCTGCAAGGGCTGAGGCTGCCCTGGTGCAACTATTGTAGTCACTGCTGCAGCTGGTTGTACCACCACTCCTTGTGGGTGAGCTGTGAAAATCTGCTGCCCCTGGATATACTGAAGACTTGGCTGGGCATAACTCTAAAAGATAAAATGAAGAAATTAATAATTTTAATTTGTCACTTTAATAAAGAAACTGACTTCCAAGTTGGCAATCTTATTTAAAGATATACCCAAAACATTTAAAAAAATTTTTTGTATATATATTTGGACATAATATGTAAAACAATTTTTAGTTTCAAACACCACGGTTTCTTTTTTGACTAACTCCCTATTCATTCACTTACTTTGATTTTACTTTATCATAAGAAAATAAAAACTTTTTTTTTAAATTTTGCTCATAGAAACTTTCCAGCTGTTTAGCTTTCAATGACACTGGAATGACACTAAAAACTAAACAGTTGGACAGTCTCTATGCGCAAAAATAATGAAGTGCTGCTCCTGGGATATCCAAGACACAGTGCCACGCTGCTCTTTTCAGGAAGCTTTTTGCTTCCTGAAACAGGTTGTTTGGACCAGAAAAGAAGGTCAAAAGGCATGAATCATAGTAAATAAGATGATCACATTTGTTTTAGTTTTTTCTAGTCTTCTATGATAAAACTCCTCAGCAGAAAGACAGCAAAATCAATGCATCTGAAATTCTCACCACACACTAACTTATACAGTGTTCTATGATGCAAGAAGCCCCTTAACATATAGCATCTCATTTAGTGCTGACCACCATCAAACGCAGGTACTGCCCATGCCTGGGGTTTCATAAGAAATAAGTACTGTGCTAGGGCTTAAATCCACTCTGTAATTATTTCTCAATCATAGAAAATCTGCTTAAAGAAGAAGAGGCGACAAGAAGACTGAAAAATAGCCTTGCTGTCCTAAGAGCTGATGACTGCTAAAGAATTGAATAGATACGTATCCTGTACTTAAGGACAGATTTTGCTCCTATAGACTAATATTCTACCAGGTGAAATGATTCAGAAACCTTAAATGGTAAGTACTCAAAATATCAACTATAATTCCAAATGATACCAGTAAAAACTCAAGTAGTCTGAATAGGCAATGCAGCTACCTAGCAGGTTTCTGGATGAGCAACTTTTGACAGGACACAGGATAAAGGAAAAAGAAGAATACCTAATTTGGTATTCTGGATTAACTTAATCTACTCAGATAATAAATCAGACTCCTGGTAATTAGGATTACAGGTGCACGCCACCATACAGCTAACATTTTTGCGTTTATTGTAGAGATGGGGCTTCGCCATGTTGCCCAGGCTGGTCTCGAACTCTTGGGCTCAAGCAATCTGCCTGCTTTGACCTCCCAAAGTACAAGGATTACAGGTGTTAGCCACCCTGCCCAGCTGCATATAAACATGTTGAGGTAAAGACCGTCCCACAGACATCTAGAAGTATAGGTTTAAGAATGTCTGCCCTATCTGGTGTGAAGATTACAGGTGTGAGATAAACACACCTGTCCAAATATTTTCTTGATATCCTTATTCTAAAAGTTTTTTTCCAAATACATATATATATTTTAACATTTAAATTTTTTTTGTTAAAAACTAAGACACATGGCAGGGGAGGGGTGAACAAAGGTTAATTAATGGGTACAAACATACAGTTTGATAGAAGAAACAGGACCAAGTATTTGATAGATCAGTAAGATATCTATACAATAATCTTACTGTCTATTTCAGAATAGCTAGAAGAGAATAACTGAATGTTTCTAGCACAAAGAAAAGACAAAATATTTAAGGTGATGAATATCTCAATACACTGAGTTCATTTTTACAAATTATATGAATATATTAAATTATCGAATGTACCCTGAAATATGTACATCTATTATGCATCAATTAAAAAAAAAACTTTAAGACACAAACACACACATTAGCCTAGGCCTACACAGAGTCAGGATCATCAAGATATCGCAAGGCCACAGGAATTTAACTTTTCAACTCCATAATAATTTTATAAGGACCACTGTTGTAAATGCCATCTGTTGTAGATCGTTTAAAACACCATTATGTGGCGCATATGACTTTATTTATGAATAGGTTGAGCATAACATTTCTGATTTCCCTAAACAGAAATCCTAAATGCTATAAAATCTGAAACTTTTTGAGCGTCCACATGGTGCTCAAAGGAAATACTCGCTGGTGTATTTTTGATTTTGCTTAGGGATGCTCAACTGGTAACTATATATAATGTAAATATTCCCAAATCTGAAAAAATCCAAAATCCAAAAACACTTCTGGTCTCAAGCATTACAGATAAGGGATACTCAACCTGTATACATTTTCTCTCTCTCTTTTTTTTTTTTTTTTTTGAGACAGAGTTTTGCTCTGTTGCCCAGGCTGAAGTGCAGTGGTGCAATCTCAGCTCATTTTAACCTCTGCTGCCTGGGTTCAAGCAATTATCATACCTCAGTTTCTCGAGTAGCTGGGATTATAGATGTAGGCCACCAAGCCCAGCTAATTTTTTGGTATTTTTAGTAGAGATGAGGTTTCACTATGTTGGCCAGGCTGGTTGATCTCCAACTCCTGACTTCAAGTGATCCCCTCAACTCACCTTCCCAAAATGCTGGGATTATACATGTGAGCCACTGCCCCTGTCTTATGTTCTTATCCCTCTACTCATACCACATGCAAGTGACCATATTCTCTTGCCTTGACTGCTACTGGTCTCCCTACATTTTTTTTTTTTTATTTTTTTTTGAGACAGAGTTTCACTGTGTTGACAGGCTGGAGTGCAGTGGCATGATCTCTGCTCACTGCAACCTCCGCCTCCCAGGTTCAAGCGATTCTCCTGCCTCAGCCTCCCAAGTAGCTGGGACTACAGGCACGTGCCACCATGTCTGGCTAATTTTTGTATTTTTAGTAGAGACAGGGTTTCGTCATGTTGGTCAGGCTGGTCTTGATCTCCTGACCTCGAGATCCGCCTGCCTCGGCCTCCTAAAGTGCTGGGATTACAGGTGTGAGCCACCGTGCCTGGCCTATTTTTTTTTTTTTCCTGAGACAAGGTCTCACTTGTTACCCAGGCTAGAATGCAGTGGTGCCATCAAGGCTCATGATAGCCTTGACTTCCTGGGTTCAGGTGATCTTCCTGCCTCAGCCTCCTGAGTAGCTGGGACTACAGAAGCATGCCACCACATCCAACTAATTTTTGTATTTTTTGTAAAGATTATGTTTCGTCATGTTACCCAGGCTGATCTCAAACTACTAGGGTCAAGCAATCCTCCCGCCTCAGCCTCCCAAAGCGCTTAGCCTAGATGCCACCATGCCTGGCCAGTCTCCTACTTTTGTCCTTGACTCCTACAATCTTTTTTGCCCAGAGCAGCCAGTGATCCTCTTAAAATATGTCAGATCATGCTATTCCATTCTAACTGCTCCAGTGGATTTCCGTATTACTCAGTCTGACAGCCAAAAATCCTCTTAAAGCCCCCCGAAAGACCCTACTGTAACTTCTTTGACTTCATTTCCTACTACTGGTACCTTCACTTATTTGGAATATAAGGATCCTTCACTTATTTGGGTTTCATAATTATATCACATATTTTGAGTGTGAACATTTAATATTCTGATTTTATAAAACAATAAAAAAGCTAGTTCAAATTCTAATTTTGAAAAAAAAAAAAATCACCAGGTCAAAACATGTTATTTCTAGAGTGACCAGGAGGAGTTCAATCATCCAAATCTACAATAGAAAAATGCTAATATTTTGGAGGACAAAATTTCTTTGGCCATCAATGACAATATGTTCATGAAGAATTTTTCTGACAACATCAGATGTTTAAGTAAGGCTCATAATGCAGACACTAACTAGTATTTGATTCACATGGATTAAAGCTGTAGTTCAGAAGACCAGTTCCAAATGTTGGCTGAGAGATACCAGTAAGAGCAGTATCTACTTATTTTTTAAAAAGACTTTTAGGCTTTTAACAGAAAGTACTTATTTGGTTTCTATAAACCAAGAAGGGGAAAGTGATTTGCAGTTTGACTGAAATAATGCAGAAGATATGCACATTTGTGAGACATGTACATATATCATGTGACTGTTAAATAATTCTATTTGCTAAGGAAAAACCCTTATGAGATTTTTGTTTTAATATATTTTTTCCATAGCACAGAAAAACATAAATGATTTGTTTTTTGCACCCAGGCTGGAGACTCAACCTCCTGGATATAAGCAATCTTCCCACATCAGCCTTCCCAAATAGCTGGGACCACAGGCATGTGCCACCACACCCGGCTAATTTTGTTTACTTTTTGTAGAGACAGGTTCTCACTATGTTACCCAAGCTGGCTTCAAACTCCTGGGTTCAAGTGATCTTCCTGCTTCAGCCTCTCAAAGTGCTGGGATTACAGATGCCTGGCTGAAAAACCTATATGAGATCTGAAGAGCCCACTCATTTGAATGACTTAAAATTATACAAATGCAGCCAGGCACGGTGGCTCAAGCCTGTAATCCCCAGCACTTTGGGAGGCCAAGGCAGGCAGATCACCTGAAGTCAGGAACTCGAGACCAGCCTGGCCAACACGGTGAAACTCTGCCTCAACTAAAACTACAGAAAATTAGCCAAGAGTGGTGGTGCTTGCCTGTAATCCCAGCTACTAGTGATGCTAAGACAAGAGAATTGCTTGAACCTGGGAGGCGGAGGGTGCAGTGAGCAGAGATTATGTCATTGCACTCTAGCCTGGGTGATAGAACCACTCTGTCTTAAAATAAATAAATAAATAAATAAATATATATATATATATATACACACGTATACACACACAAATGCTAGTTACTCAAATATATATCAGCTAGAGGTATCTTTAAATTTTGACTTTTCTTTTTGAGACAGAGTCTTGCTCTGCCATCCAGGCTGGAATGCAATGGTGCAATCTCGGATCACTGCAATTTCTGCTTCCCAGATTCAAGCAATTCTCCCACCTCAGCCTCCCAAGTAACTGGAATTACAGGCACCCACCATCATGCCTGGCTAATTTTTGTAGAGATGGGGTTTCACCATGTTGGCCAGGCTGGTCTCGAACTCTTGACCTCAGGTGATTCACCTGCCTTGGCCTCCAAAAGTGCTGGGATTACAGGTGTGAGCCACCATGCCCGGCCTAAAATGTGATTTTTAATGGGAATTAGAAAGCAAATCTGAGAAGGTCCAATATGTTATAGAGGGAAGAATACAATTTTTCTGTCACCACTTCTAGAAGAATAAAAAATCATTACTACTTTATATCTGAATCACTTTATATTAGGTCAGTGCAAAAGAAATTACAGTTTTCACCACTTTTAATAGCAAATGCCACAATTACTTTTGCACCAACCTAAAATGAAAAATTACGGTCAGAGCACTCAAACTCTTGAGATGTAATTTAGTATAACTTTGTGAGAATAAGTCACTTGTTAATGTCACAAGACCATTATAAATTACATGACCTCTGTTAAAATTGAGCTTTTATGTTTAGTATGCAGTTGTATAAAAAAAAATCAGTCACCAATTAGCTAGGTATGGTGGTAGGTGAGCTACTTGAGAGGCTGAGGCAAGAGAATCGCTTGAACCCGGGAGATGGAGGTTGCAGTGAGCCGAGATTGCACCACTGTACTCTAGCCTGGGCAACAGAGCCAGACTCCATCTCAGAAAAAGAAAAAAATCAGTCACCTTCTAATAACACATTTGCTCCAAATATTAAAGATACTGAATATGTATATATAAGTAGACATAAATGTGTATTAAATCATGTTACATGTTACTTCACACCACCAAGGCTATCATAGCTTGCGAACTCTCAGCAGCCATGTTATATGGTTAACACTGGGCTTCAACAACACAGACCTCAAAGCTTTACCCTGGAAGTCAGATTTTTTTTTTTTCTTGAGACGGAGTCTCACTCTGTTGCCCAGGCTGGAGTACAGTGGCACAATCTCAGCTCACTGCAACCTCCACCTCTCGGGTTCAAGTGATTCTGCTGCCTTAGCCTCCTGACTAGCTGGGATTACAGGCGCACACCACCACACCTGGCTAATTTTTTTTGTATTTTTAGTAGAGATGGGGTTTCACCATGTTGGTCAGGCTGGTCTTGAACTCCTGATTGGAGGTCAGATTTTTAGGGCCAGACACTAAATGGATGAACCTGACCAGATGTTATTTCACAGCCCATTAATGTCAATAATCTCCCCTCAGTATTATTAAGGTAACTATTTGTGTAATAACTGTAAGTAACTAACAAGGTATATGGTGCTTTGAATCTATCATTATTAATATCCATTATCTTATCCAAATCAAAACCATCCTGAGGCATTCTGCTCACTTTGTAGATGAGAAAACAAAGATTCAAGAACATAAATGTCTGTTTCTAGGATGCACAGTAAATGATAAACCAGAATTCAACACACACACTAACAATACTCTATGCTTCTCATTACCCCAAAGTCCAATATCATCTGATCAACTAATCTCACAGAAGAGAGAATGGAAAGATAGTTGAACCACCACAGCCCATTTACCTACTACTTAAGCACACACAAAGTAGATTAGGGAATCAATAAGTACTTCTTGATAGGGATAGACTGAAAGACTAGAAGCAAGTAAATTGTGATGCTTGGCTCTTTAGGCTAATGAATAAACCCAAAAGAAACATTTTTCTCATTGGGAAGGAATAAATGGATTTTATTTTATTTATTTATTTTTCTGAGACAGAGTCTCGCTCTGTCGCCAGGCTGGAGTGCAGTGGCACGATCTCGGCAAACGGCAACCTCCGCCTCCCAGGTTCAAGCAATTCTCCTGCCTCAGCCTCCCGAGTAGCTAGGACTACAGGCGCGCACCACCACACCCAGCTAATTTTTGTATTTTTAGTAGAGACAGGGTTTCACCATGGTATCCATCTCTTGACCTTGTGATCTGTCCACCTCAGCCTCCTAGTACTGGGATTACAGGTGTGAGCCACTGCACCCGCTGGATTTTATTTTATAAGAAAAACCAAATGACCAGTGAGCTCTTTACTGAGGAGTCTTGAATGGATACCTTCCATTGTTGTTTCTTAGTCTCTAGTACTAAGATTAAAGACATATTTCAGGAACAGGAATGGGGACAGATGTAAACCATTTTTACTGTATCCCTCATACACACTTTAAGGGAAAAACTCAAAACTAATGGCTTGGTCCAAGAAAGAATATGGGTCATACCCAAGTTAAGAGTGACAGTAAAAACAAAACCAAAAACACCAACATGGACAAAGCAGAGCTCTGACCAGAAAAACAAAAAGAAAGAAGAAGAAAAAACAAACCAAAAACAAAACCCAAAACATTCTGTAGGAGGCAGAATTAAACATACTCTCTCCCCCGACACACACACAGAAAATGCATACCCGATGACCAATAATGCCCATATTCTTACCAGCCTTCTGTAACACTATAACAGTCATTTTAAACCAAACAGGAAATAAAAAGCAGAAAAAAAAACTATAAGCATTTTTAATGGAATGCTATTTATAATTATGAAAAATAACTTTCCATTTAAATGACTACCCCCAGGAAAATGGATAATGACTTTATAAGTAAATAGGGCATTATACCCATTAAAACATTTATGTATGTGTATGTATATGTACATACACACATATAGTATAATAGACAGTAAATAATTTGAAAAAGTGGTTACAAATCATTTTAAGGAATTGAGTCAAATCTCTTTCCCCTACTCTAAGATCCCCTCACAGTGGTTCCCATACTTATGACCATTGGCTCCTCTTAAATAAAGTCTGACTTACCATCTTTAAAAAAATTCATTTTAAGTAGGACAACATGAGCTAAAAAAAACTTCAAGTCTTCCAGACAAATTTTAAAGGATCATAAAAAATGAAAGTAGTTAATACAGTTAGGGTTTTAGTAATTAAAGCAGGATGCCTTGTCATGGCCATTTTAACAAATGTTTTGATACAGCTTCATTATGAAAATATGAACAGAAGTAAAAATTACTGTTTAATACTAAGTATTGTGTGCAGAAAACATTGCCAGTCTTCAACATCCACAATAATTCATTTTTAAGGTATAAGGAGGATTGATGGGAGAGACACCAAAATGTGGTGATGATAATGCTTTGAACATTATTTTTAAGCTTAAAATGTACTTACTGCTGGCCAGGCACAGTGGTCACACCTGTAATCTCAACACTTTGAGGCAGAAGAATTGCTTGAGACCAGGAGTTTGAGACCAGCCTGAACAATATAGTGAGACCCCACGTCTTAAAAAAATTAGCAGGGTACAGTGATGCACACCTGTTGTCCCAGCTATTCAGGAGGCAGGAAGATCACTTGAGCCCAGGAGTTCAAGGCTGTAGTGAGCTATGATCGCATCACTACACTCCAGCCTGGATGGCAAGGCAAGACCTAATCTCTTAAAATGAAATAAAAAATAAGTTCTGCCTTGTATAATTTAAAAAATAAGGATGATTTTATTTATTTACTTATTTATTTTTTGAGACGGCATCTTGCCCTGTTGCCCAGTGACATAATCTCGGCTCACTGCAACCTCTGCCTCCCGGGTTCAAGCAATTCTCCTGCCTCAGCCTCTTGAGTAGCTGGGATTACAGGCATATGCCACCACGGCTGGCTAATTTTTTGTGTTTCTTAGTAGAGACAGGGTTTCACCATGTTGGTCAGGCTGGTTTCGAACTCCTGACTTCAGGTGATTCGCCTGCCTTGGCCTCCCAAAGTGCTGGGATTACAGGTGTGAGCCACCATGCCCGGCCTGACTATGATTTTAGAAAACACAAAAACATTACCATGACAAAGAGTTCTCCCTTGGCAGAAATGGAGACCTGCTAACAACAATGTAAGTTGGAAAGTGAATCCTCTGTATCGAGTTCAACCTTCAGATGACTGCAGCTGTGGCTAATAGCTTAACTATAACTTCATTGAAAACCCTGAGCCAGATCCACCCTGCTAAGCTGCTTTCGAGTTTCTGACCATGGAAACTGTGAGATAATAATTACCTATTGTCTTAAGCTACCAAGTTTCGGCAATATTTCACACAATAAATAACCAACACATATAAAATTGATCAATACATACAAGTGGTCCATGGTAGCACTTCCTCCCTTGTACCAGATTTAACTAACATCCCATGAACAGACCATAAAACAGAAAAGAGAAGTTCCAGAATTAGTTACCTGTACAATTGGTGGAGTTGTCTGTGAATAAGGTGATGTCACACCATAGACTGTTGGACATGTCTGTCCTTGATAATATATGGTTGCTTGAGACTGTGCAGGAGAATACTGCTGCTGTACACTGACAGACTGTTGGTTTGAATCCCAAACACTATAATTCTGTCCCTGAACTGGGCTGGGGGCCGGCACTGGCAAGACAGCAACGCTGGAGTCTTGGTGTACTACACCATCACTCTGGGCCACATACTGGGAACTGGAAACTTCCACAGGAGCTGCCACATGTGGCACCACTGGTACTGGTGGAGGGGCAGAAAGGGGTTCTGTAGAATGTCCCACCAAGGGCTGAGCATGATCATAAGGAGCAGGAGAACACACTGGGTCCATGCTGGGTGTGGGCAGGAGCACCTTTCCAGCATTAGGGTTGCTGGGATCCACATAGGCCTGCATGGGATAACCTGGTGGGTAACCAGCAAAAGGATGATGAGGGGCATTATAACCAAGAGAGTCATAGGGCAGTGGTGATGTCATTCCCAGGTTCTGCATCTGTTGCTGTTGTTTCTGAGCCTCCCGCTGAGCCACCTCTTGCTCAAACAACTTCCGGCGTTCCTCTGTAGAAAGTTTATTGCGGTCTTTAATTCGTACTTTCTTTTTAGAAGTTGGTGTATCATATCTAGAAAGAAAACAATAAGGACCACAAAAAATTTCTCCCTAAATCATAGACATAATCAAAGTACTAATAAGTATTATGTCACTCATGACTAAACCACTAACCATACCAAACCATATTTGGCACTGGTTTAAAAGTATACTCAAAATTACTGAGCTCATCTTGCAGACAAGAGAATCTCAAGGAAATTGCCAATGAGATGAAAATAATTTCAAACTATACTCAAAATTACTCAGCTAGTCTTGCAGACAACAGAATCCCAAGGAAACTGACAACGAGACGAAAATAATTTCATCTCTATTCTTAGTTTCTAGAATTTTAAGATTAAAGATAGATATAGCATCCTATTCCATATAGCTGGGAACATTTCTATAATCACAAATTCTAAAATTAAAAAAAAAAAACAAAATAAGTGTCATAAACCAAGAAATAATCCAATACTCAATCCAATTTATTGTCCCTAAATTCCACAGTATGGTTAAACAGGAGATTAGATATGAAGAGAAATAGCTGAAAAATAACCTTTAAATTCAAAAGTCCAATGAATTCCAACTAGGAAAAGAAAAAGAAATCCTCATAACAACATACAGTAGAAAGCCATAGACAAAGAGAACATCTTAAAAGTAGACCAAGAGAAAAGCCAGATTACTTAAAGAAGGATGAAAATTACATGAAGTCTCACAAAATCAGTTAAGGAAGCCAGAAAATTGAAGAATAAATAGAGTCAGTATGTTGAGAGAAACTGTTTCCCCAGCAAAACTTCCTTTCAAAAATGAGGGAGAGGCCAGGTGTGGTGATGTGGGCAGATAACCTGAGGTCAGGAGTTTGAGACCAGCCTGGCCAAAATGGTGAAACCCCATGTCTGCTGAAAATACAAAAATTAGCTGGGCGTGGTGGCATGCACCTGTAATCCCAGCTATTCAGGAGGCTGAGGCAGGAGAATCGCTTGAACCGGGAGGTGGAGATTGCAGTGAGCTGAGATCACGCCATGCACTCCAGCCTGGACAACAGGGCAAGACTCCGCCTCATAAAAAAAAAAAAAAGCGGGGGGAATATGTTTATGTAAGACTTGTACATAGCAGCAATATTTACAATAGTCAAGCGTCTATGAAATGATGAATTTATAAACTACGGTGCATGAATACAAGGGACTACTACTCCGCAATTTAAAAAAACTATTTAGAAACACAATAACATAGATTAATGAATCTAAAATGCAATATTACAAGTGAAAGAAGGCAGATTCAAATGCTATATACTATACATCACTTTATAAATAACACCATGGAGAAGACAAAACCAGAGGATCAGAAAGGAGATCAGTGGTTGACAGGAGTTAGGGATGTAGAAGGGACTGACCACAAAGGGGCACAACGGAATTTTTGTTTTGTTTTGTTTTGTTTTGAGACAGAGTTTCATTCTCGTCGCCCAGACTGGTAAGCAATGGTGCAATCTCAGCTCACTGCAACCTCCACCTCCCAGGTTCAAGTGCGTCTCCTGCCTTAGCCTCCCCAGTAACTGGGATTACAGGTGTGCACCATCACACCTGGCTAATTTTTGTATTTTTAGTAGAGACAGGGTTTCACCATGTTGGCTGGACTGGTCTCGAACTCCTGACCTCAAGTGATCCACCTGCCTCAGCCTCCCAAAGTTCTGGGATTACAGGCGTTAGCCACTGCACCTGACCAGAAATTTTACTTTTTTTTTTTTTTTTTGAGACGGAGTCTCGCTCTGTTGTCCAGGCTGGAGTGCAGTGGTGGGATTTCAACTCACTGCAACCTCCGCCTCCTGGGTTCAAGTGATTCTCCTGCCTTATTCTCCTCAGTAGCTGGGACTATAGACACGTGCCACCACACCCAGCTAATTTTTGTATTCTTTTTTTTTTTAATTTATATTATAATAAATATGGAACACTTCATGAATTTGCGTGTCATCCTTGCACAGGAGCCATGCTAATCTTCTCTGTATTGTTCCAATTTTAGTATATGTGCTGCCGAAGCGAGCAATTTTTGTATTCTTAGTAGGGACTGGGTTTCACTATATTGTCCAGGCTGGTCTCAAACTCCTGATGTTGTGATCCACCCGCCTCAGCCTCCCAAAGTGCTGGCATTATAGGTGTGAGCCACCACGCCTGGCTGGGAATTTTTTAAGGTGATGAAGTGCTCTGTATAATGAATGTTGTGGTGGTTACAAAACTCCATGCATTTTTTTTTTTTTTGAGACAGTCTCACCCTGTCGCCCAGGCTGGAGCGCATGGCATGATCTCAGCTCACTGCAACCTCTGCCTCCTGGGTTCAAGCGATTCTCATGTCTCAGCTTCTCAAGTAACTGGGATTACAGGCAGGAACCACCAGGCCGGGCTAATTTTTTGTATTTTTAAGAGAAACGGGGTTTCGCCATGTTGGCCTAGTTGGTCTTGAACTCCTGACCTTAGGTGTTCCACGAGCCTCGAGACCCAAGAATTCAAGACCAGTCTGGGCAACATGGCAACACCTCATCTCTAGAAAAACAAACAAACCAAAAACCAAAAAACTGGGAGTGGTGGCGTTCGCTTCCACCTACTGGATGAGGGGGGACTGAAGTGGGAGGATTGCCTGAGCCAGAGCAGGTAAAGCAAGGATGCAGTGAGCCATGATCATGCCACTGCACTCCAGCCTGGGCAACAGAGTGAGACCCTGTCTCAAAAGAGACCTAATTAGACAGAGATAGGCATACTCAAAATTTTATCAATGTCAAGTCTCTACAGAATCATCTCTTTGATGGGTAGGGTTCTAAAGAAGCAGATTCTAAAAAAGAATAAAGTCTGAGAAAAGACAAGATTTCCTAGAGGAAAACCAAGAAGTGGGTAGTGATTTGTTACCAAGACCTAATAGAAGTTACAGTCATCATGAGCCCCAGAAAGAGATCTTCCCATATATGAAAATTTGTGGGAGAGAGGCAGTACTGCAGACCAATAAAAAAGGATGGGTTTTCAAGTAAATGGTGCTGGGACAATTGGGTACTAGAGAAAAATAAAACTGAATCCCTCCCTTATAATATATAGAAAAATTAATTCCAAATGGTTTAAGGACTGAATTCTCTTAAAAGAAAATACAAAAGAATAGCACCTCCTCAAGGGTAGGGAAAGATTTCTTAAAACACAATAAGCACAAACCATAAGGAAAATATACTATATATGATATATTCAGCTAAACCATAATTAATAAATTCTATGTATCAAAAGGTACAAAGAGTCAAAATACAACCCATAAACTGGGAGAAAATACTTGCAACAATTATCATGAAGACAAAATTATATTTAGAATATAAAGAACACATAAAGCTAAAAAAGACAAATAATTCAATGAATGATCAACATATAAAAGATACTTCACAGAACAGGAAACAGAAATGGCCAATACAAAGCTATAGTAACCAAAACAACATGGTACTGGCATAAAAACAGACACACAGACCAATAGAACAGAATAGAGAATGCAGATATAAATCCACGCATTTACAAACCAACTCATCTTCATCAAAGACACCAAGAACTTACAGTGGGGAAAGGATAGACTTTTCAATAAATGGTGCTGAGAAAACTGGATAACTATATACAAAAGAAAGAAATGGCCAATAAATATATGACAAGATGTTCAATCTATTTAGTAATTAGGGAAATGCACATAAAAATCACATTACATACCCAGGTAGCCTAAAACTAAAAAATTCTGCCAACTGCAGTATATAAATGCTTTATCTCAATTTTTAAAAGGCAAACTTAATTTAAAAATAACTTGTGTGGGATAAATGTTTTCTGGCCCCCAGTGACTACGTGGTTTGTTTTTCGACCAGCATGACCAGAGAGCCTCTCACTAGATTTATTTATTTATTTTTATTTATTTTATTTTCCTTCTTTACTTCGTAACAGTCTTGGTGTAACCTCTGACTAGATTTATTAAAATCAGCATTTTGATTAGTATGGCATGAGACTCACAAGAAAACAAAGTTCTGGCTTTTAAAGAATCACCATTATCTTTGAAGACTTATCTCCCACCAACCCCTATTGCATCTGAAAGAATAAATCTTTGGCTCCCAAAATGACATTTAAATATTAATCAAATAGAAACCATTCAAGTACCAAAACCTATTAATCTTCACAGCTACTACTACTGTCAACAGAGAATCTGTCTTAAGATTTATCAGTGAAGTTTTATACTCACTCATCAAAAGGTGAATACTAATTCCAAAAGCCAGAAGTATATGACTTGGGTACTTTTTAACTTCCTCAAAACAAGAACAACTCACACAGGCCACTTACCTGTCATCTGGCCTTTTTGTTCCCCGCTCATAGGCAGAAGCAGGTGGTGAGAGGGAGCCTCTTCGTTTCCTTTTCTCTTTATTTTGAGTTTGCTTGTCTGGGTCTCTCTCTCTTGACCTATTAGGAGTCTTTGGGGCAGGTGTTTGATCTCTGAAGGCAACAGCATCCCTTCCTCGTTCAATTACTAAGGGAAAAAGGTTTTTGGATTTTTTTTTAAGTTTATTTGGTGAACTTTTCTCCATCATGACAATATATGAACTGTATAATAAAACTTCTATCAAACAAGCGTGTCTATGGACTTCTCCCTTATCTACCCAGTTCTGAATTTGAATGTGATACAGTCTTATGTCTGTGTTCACTCTACTTACTAAAAGTCTCTTTCACAAATGCCCTTTTCTCCTCTTCCCCACCAAAGACTCAGCCTAAGGTTTTAACATTTCTATAATAAGTTTTGTGAGCACATGCATGCAAGATACTCCCACCATTACATTTACCAAGGTAGTTTGTCAGTTCAAAAACATAAAAGCTTTCAACTACCCCCTAACTCTTCATATTTATAACCTAAGAAAAGTAGCCTGATGTGCTAAGCATAAAAACCTCAATGAGAAAAGCCTACTTTTTTTTTAAGGTAGGCATGATGGGTGTAGTCCCCACTACTTAGGAGGCTGAGGTGGGCAGATCACTAAAGCCCAGGAGTTTGAGGCAGCAGTGAGCTATGATTGCACCTCTACACTCCAGCCTGGCCAAACAAAGCAAGACCCCATCTGTTAAAATTTAAAAAGTGCCTTATTAGGCAACATTTTAATGAACTACAGTTATCCCTTGGTATAAATGGGGAACTGGTTCCAGGAACCCCCTTCCCTCCACACCAAAATCTTTGCATACGCAAGCTCCACAATCCACCCCACAAAACCCACATATACAAAAAAGTTGCCCTTCCTAATAGCCTGGTTTCATACCTTATGAATACTATATTTTCAATGCAGATTTGGTTGAAAAAAAAATCTACTGCATATGTGGACTTGTGCAATTCAAACCTGTGTTGTTCAAGAGTCAAAGGTATAACTACAAAAGGAAAATATCTCAAACACAAGTGATAACTTCATAAGTTATCAAAGCCAGAGAGCTACTTTTTTTTTTTTTTGAGATGGAGCTTCACTCTTGTTGCCCAGGCTGTAATGCAATATATCACGATCTCGGCTCACAGCAACCTCCATCTCCTGGGTTCAAGCGATTATCCTGCCTCGGCCTCCTAAACGTGATGCCAGGCTGGGCATAGTGGCACACGCCTGTAGCCCCAGCTATTTGCAAGAGACTGAGGCAAGAGGACTGCTTCAGTCCAGGCATTCCAGGCTGCAGTGAGCTCTGTTTACACCACTGCACTCCAGCCTGGGCAACAGAGCAAGATCCTGTCTCTTACAAACCAACCAACCAAAAAATCAGAACGCCAGCTTCCTATTCAAAGATGGTACTAATAACCTTCTTAATTTACAGTGTCTCTCTTTACCTAGAGTAGTTCTTAATCTCACTGAGATTGTGAGATTTGCTTGTGTTGCCAGTGGTTCTTAATTTCATGTACCCAATTCCACTGCAGTGCTCTCAAAAGCTGTCCTAAGTACTACTTTTTACTGATCACACCCTCCTGGTTCCTCATCTCCTTAAGAGGTCTAAATCTCACCACTAAACATTTCAGTATCAATTGACTGGCATAATATGCTGTTGCTTTGTGTATGTTAGTATTGCTCTCTTGTTGAGAATTTCTCTCACAGGACAAGGAAGATTTCTCTCTCAATAGACATTTACTGCTTTTTCTTTTTCTCATCTCAGAAAAATGTGCTATCGGTTGTTTTACTCCCTCAGAAACCTAGGTTTCACAAGCTTTTCTCACAGTTCTCCATTTAGATGGCCCAAAGACCCAAATAATTGCAACAATCTACAGCCAGGTATAAGCATTTGTCAGTGAGAAGCTAACAGAACTAATTTGTACCACATGCTGGTAGAAAATGCTGTATAATTAAATTAATTGCTCCAGCTCATGAGGTATTAGCACTACAACCTTTAATGAGGTAGCATTATCCAGTTGCATCTGGATCTACCCACGTCTATCTTGCTCCCCCAGGTTTCTCGCCTAGTATAAAGTTCCTTAAAATGTGGCTATTTCTTCACTATATCCTGATAAAAACAAAAAAGGAATCATACCAACAGTTCATATTCTGACTCTGCACCTTAGAATATGTGAAGCAGACAAGTCGTTCAATTTATTCAGGCTGATATCCTAATATTATAAAAACGAGGGTAAAGTTAGACTATGTATTCCCTGAAGAATTTCACAATCCTTCTGAATTTTAAAGGTTCTAACCTTTACTTGTTTGCCATTAAGAAGTAGAAACCAGGCTTAAATTATAAGCATTTCCTTATTCTAAAACCTGAGATGGAGATGGGGGGGTCCACATGTGAAAGAGAGACAGGCTGGCAGACAAGAGGATATTCCCTGAAAAGATTATAGTTGTTCATTACAGATCATCCTCTGCATCTCATGGATGCAAAATATTTCTCCACAATATTTTGCAAATATCTTGCCATACCAGGCTAGATATTTGCAAAATATTGTGGAGAAATGCCCATAGATATTTAAACTTTGCCTGCGTTGCTGACAGTTTTTTTTTTTTTTTTTTTTTTTTTAGATGGAATCTTGCTCCTATTGCCCAGGCTGGAGTGCAATGTCACGATCTCGGCTCACTGCAACCTCCACCTCCCGGGTTCAAGCGATTCTCCTGCCTCAGCTTCTCAAGTAGCTGGGACTACAGGTGCACACCACTACGTCTAGCCAATTTTTTTGGGGGGGGGGGGAATCACTCCTTTGTCTTTATTAAAGAAACTTAGAAAGAAACCAGACCTGGCAACCAAGGGGTGAGGTACCGGCAAGGAAGGTGAAGTGGGTCTCAGGCCCTGGGGATTTCAAGTGCAGACTGATGGCCTGGGAGGAGCCAAGGACACCAGATCCTGGCAGCTGCTGAGGAGGTACCCAAGGACACCAGATCCTGGCAGCTGCTGAGGAGGCACCCAAAGGCACTTTCAGGCACTTCAGGCACTGGGGCCATCAGCTGGTTCTGATAGGGGTTGGGGGTTGGGATGCCAGGTAGGTTGGGCTGGCCTGGAATCTCCCTGAGGCTACCCTGCCTTGTCTACCTAGATCATCCACTGGTCCTGATCCTGTTCGTTGCCTTCCATGTCCACCTCATTAACCTCTCCGTCATCAGGTGACTCATTGTAGTCATTCATCTCGTCTTGTCCTGCATGTCCTCATCATCCTCTGAGTCCTCTTCACTATCCTCATCGTCTTCATCATCATCTTCTTCTTCTTCATCATAGTGCTCTGATGCTGGCTTGCCAATAGGAACCAGGTTGTTGTCTTTCTCTGTGATGCTTTGGAGCCAGGCCTGATGCTGCTATTCCTGCTGCTGCAGCTCTGTCTCTTCCACACAGGGTCGATCCAGATTAAACCACAGTGTCTCAATCACACGAGGGAAGAGTGAGGGGAACAAACTGGACATGGCTCCTGGATTTGAGTCCTGGCTCCACCACTTACTAGCTCTTTGACATCAGCTGAGTCACTTAACCTCTCTGGGCCTCAATGTCTTCATCGTGCAAGGAGGCGACCGCCAGTGGCGACCCGGAAGTGCTTCACCCAGCCTAAGCGGAAGAACCCACCTTTTTTTTTTGTTTTTTTTTTTTGTATTTTTAGTCGAGATGGGGTTTCACCATGTTGGCCAGGCTGGTCTCTTACCTCCTGACCTTGTGATCCACTCACCTTGGCCTCCCAAAGTGCTGGGACTACAGGGATGAGCCACCATGCCCCTGCCCTGCTAATAGTTTTAATTCAGTGATCCCAGAAAGCTAGCTTCTAATAATCAACCCTACAGTGGTGCCACTGCTTTTGCCAATTACTATTGCCCAGTCCTGCCTTCTTTCTTATGGGAAGAGTTCTTTGCAGCCCTAAGTAGAATGTGTGGCTATGAAGAGACTAAACCAGAATGGAACTAAAAATATTCAAAAGATAAACAACGGTGCAAAAGATATCTCACAGGTCTTTAACCAATAAGACTAAGATTATATAAAATGTTGTGCACACCAAAAATAAAAAGTCAAAAAATTATCACACTGGTTTCTTCATTCTATTTATAGTGGGCAAGTGGTGGAAGTACTCATGAAACCAATAACCACTATAAGTGATCCCATTCCTTGAATCTCTGAATAAGTTTGTTGAAGGAAAGGAAGGAAATTCTTAAGGCTGGGCACAGTGGCTTACATCTGAGATCCCAGCACTTTGGGAGGCCGAAACAGGAGGAGCACTTAAGGCCAGGAGTTCAAGTCTAGCCTGGGTAACATAGGGAGACTCTGTCTCTAAACAAAAATACTAAAAAATTAGCCAGGCGTGATGGCACACACCTATACTCTCAGCTACTCAAGACGCTGAGGCAAGAGGATGAGCCCAGGAGTTCGAGGCTACAGTGAGAGCTATGGTGGTGCCACTGTGCTTCAGCCTACATGACAGAGCCAAGACCCTGTCTCTAAAAGGTAAATCAATAAATAAGTTTGTTGGAAATGTAACTAAGTGGTAAAGTCTAGACACCAGACTCCCATGGCCTCCCTGCTGTATCCGTTCTGAAACAATGATTCTAACCTTTTCAGGGGTGACTGAGAATCTGCTCAAAGTTTTGAACTTGCCTCAGAAAAGTAAATACAGTCAACTCTTAAACAACATTGAGTTCAAACTGCATGAAAGTCTACTTATATGTGGATTTTCTTCTACCTGTGCCACCCAAGACAGCAAGATGAATCCTTCCTCTTCGTCCTCAGTCTGCTCAAGATGAAGACAAGGATGAAGACCTTTATGATGATCTATTTCCACTTAATGAAGAGTATATTTTCTCTTGCTTATGATTTTCTTAACATTTTCTCTAGCTTAATTTACTGTAAGAATATAGTACATAATACAAATACATAACATAACAAAATATGGGGAGTCAAAAGTTATGTGGAATTTCAGCTGCACGGGGTATCTATAACCCCTGTGCTGTTCAAGGGTCAACTGTGTACACATAAAATTTTACATGTAAACATCTTTTTTGTTTGTTTTTGGAGACAGGGCCTCACTCTGTTGCTCAGGCTGAAGTACAGTGGCACAATCGCAGTTCACTGCAGCCTCAATCTCCTGGGCTCAGGTGATCCTCCTACCTCAGCCTCCTGGTAATTAGGATTACAGGTGCACACCACCATACTTGGCTAACATTTTTGTATTTTTTGCAGAGATGGGGTTTCACCATGTTGCCCATACTGGTCTCAAACTCCTGGGCTCAAGCAATCCACCTGCTTCGACCTCTCAAAGCACTAGGATTACAGGTGTGAGCCAACCTGCCCAGCTGCATATAAATATCTTGAGGTAAAGACCCTCCCACAGACACCTAGAAGTATAGGGGTTTTTTGCAAAGAAAATAAAATTACAATAATAAAAGAAAAAAAGGCTAAATAAAAAAAGATCTGCTCTAGAAAACAAAAAGAAGAAAAGCTAGTAAAGACTGAGTTCAAGGAAAGCAACAACGAAAGTGTAAGAGACATTTCCTTTGGCAAAATGTCATTAAGAATAAAAGCGCAAGTTTCCAAATTTTTACACCAAATCTTTCATTTTCCTAATTAGTCTCCAGTTCCAAAAACAAAAAAACTCAAGTCCTTATTGGTTACCTCTGCACATACCAAAAGAATATTTGTAAAGCCATCAATACAGAGTATCTCTGAATACCTACTTGTGTTCTCCTTTTCAGTTTGACTTTTCTTTGGAATTCGATATACCTCCTGCAAAAAAATAAACCAGAGAGAGGGTTATTAGTGTGGGTGGAAATGGTGATTTCTTTGAAACTGATTGTTTTCACATGACAATAAAGAAATGGAAAAGGAACAGGCTGGTATTTAATTATTCTCTAAAATGTGCCTTATATTTTGCTTTAAATAAGAATCTATCCTGGCCCCTTAAAAACAACCTATGTATTTACATCTGTCAGGCTTGTATGATCTCACTAGCAAAGTAGCATACTAAATGACTGGGTCATTTCTAGAAAGAATGCACTTCCTGACATTTTTTTTTTTTTTTTTTTTTTTTTTTAATGACAGTGTCTCGCTCTGTCACCCAGGCTCAAGTGCATTGGTATGATCTTGGCTCACTGCAACCTCTGCATCCCAGGCTCAAGCAATTGTTCTGCCTCAGCCTCTGGAGTAGCTCAAGCAATCCTCCCACCTCAGCCTCCCTTTTCTATTTTTGTAGAGATGGGGTTTCATCACATTGCCCAGGCTGTCTCCAACTCCTGGGCTCAAGCAATCTGCTCAGCTTCCCAAAGTGCTGCGATCACTGGCGTGAGCCACCATGCCTCACCAGGTATTCATAATTCTAATGTGCACTTGGCATCTCTACTTACAGGAAGAAAAGGTTAGTAACTACCCAAGTATATAAAAACACTTCAGAAAAATTACACGTGTAAAGACAGTTTATACTATTCAGGATATTTTTCTATAAATGCAAAACCAACATAACTAATGGCCAAATGTAATATCTACTTTTGCACTGTGATTATAAAAAATATAAAAGATAAGCTTTAGATCACTGCTCCTCTTGATCACTACACCAAAATTGATCCTGAGAAATGTAAACTGTTTACAGCCTTTGAAGCACCTTTTCTTGTTGTGTTAATCTAAGGCCTAGAAGCTGTTTTGTTCTTTAACAGCTCCTCACTTCCACAGTCCATCAAGTAACTCTTAAGCACAACACTTTCTTATCCAATCATCTTAAGTGGACCAGTAACAAATCCACACACTCTCAATGGTACGTAGTATGAATAGCCTCCCTTCTGAGGAATCTCATAATATTAATCACAACTGTGTGGTCTCCTCTCCACAATTGTTGGTTCTAACAATATTTGTGGAAAATAATAAGCTAGATATCACAGAACTGAGGAAAGGTCATGATGTAATATTCAGTTGCCATTAAAAATGATCACTGTGGACTGCACAGATCCAGGGAAACCTATATAAATAAGGATTTTTAAAAATCTCCAATACTATATGCATGCTGACAAATTATCTAATAAAGATGAGTATTGTAATTAATTGTGTACTTATACTGTGTGCTAGGTATCATGATGAACATTTCAAATACACTGTATTTTTTTTTTTTTTTGAGACAGAGTCTTGCTCTGTCGCCCAGGCAGGGGTGCAGTGGCACAATCTTGGCTCACTGTAACCTCCGCCTCCTGGGTTCAAGCAATTCTCCTGCCTCAGCCTCCTTAGTAGCTGGGATTACAGGCACATGTCACCACGCCTGGCTAATTTTTGTATTTTTAGTAGAGATGGGGTTTCACCATGTTAGCCAGGCTGGTCTCGAGCTCCTGACCTCATGATCTGCCTACCTCAGCCTCCCACAGCTCTGGGATTACAGGCGTGAGCCACTGCACCTGGCCCTTCAAATATATTATTTTATTTGAGCTTCAAAACAACCCTATGAAATAAGTACTATTACCTCAATTTTACAAATAAGAAAACTTATTTTAAAAGCTTAGCAACCTGCCCAAGGTTATGATGCTACCACACAGTCTAACTGCAGAGCACTTTTATCTTCTTTCTGTACTAGATGACACAGGGTATGCCTAACAACATTATTTTGGGAAGGAGTACCATTTTGGGATTTATGCACAAATGTAGGTGACATCCTCCATCCCCTTAACCTCTCCTTCCTATGTAGAAGGATTTTCATTAGAGCTGTGATTCGGTACCCTGGCTGCACAAGTAAACCACCCCAAGAAGCTTTCATGGAAATACCACCCCAGACAAAGTGAATCTAAATTTCTGGATGTGCGTACCAGACATGCATATCTTTTAGAAGTTCCTCAGATGATTCTGATGTACAGAGAAGGTTAAGAACTACTGAACTACTGGCTGCTCTGAACATCCTCACTCACCCCTCCTCACAAGAGAGAATCTCGGAGAAAAAACTAGGTATGCCTGCCCTCAGCTAAGAGACATCTGAGCTCGCCTTTCTCTTGATCTGCTTTTGCCTCTAGAGAAAGGATACTTTCCCATCTGCTACTCTAAGGGACATCTGAAGTTACTTAGTTGTCAATTTCTAGCTGTGGGTAATAATGAATCAGGAAAAAAGACAGGAAGGAGCAAACCAGCACTCTTAGTTCTGTCTTACTCCTCTATCCGCCTCTCAGAGGGGTTACCAGACAGGAAAAAGAAAGAATGCCACTTATTAGCATCCACCCACACTATAAGGGAAAAAAGGTATTCTGCTAGTTTTAAGCTTGGAAATGACATTTGCATTAGGTACTCTGTAACCCTCGGCACTGCACAAGACAGAAGGTTCATTCACAAAAAGTACTTAGAACTGATGTATTGAGGGTCCAACTAAGAATAACACAATTTTGACCTAGTTTCTGTTGCATAATATCTTGGCATTATAAGCATTCATTACAAATATTTAAAGTAATTTATTACATAGGCCTGAAGTTGGAGACCCACTCTGTAGTGGCAGTTAATACACCACCAGAAATCCTTCTCAAAGATAAATTCTTCATTACATTCAAAAGTTTAGATCAACTAAGCTGAAAATGTATTCTGATGTTCACAAAATGGATAATTGCTACTAACTAATGACCAGGAGCTACAATTTACTGTGTGCCTAATCATATGAGAAACAATTCCCATCAATATAACACCCGAGCACTTGGAGTGGCTAACTTGATCCTCCCTCTTTATACAGTCAAAGGTACATACAAAATTTAAGCTGTCAATTCAGATTACCTACTCTTTCCTCCTTATTTTATATATTAAGAGAGTGGGGTCCTGAAAATACAACTGAAGTTTTCCAAAGTCCCACAATATTGAAAGCTGAGAAGGAAGCAGCCACGACAAGGTAACTTTGACATTTCTTAAGATCATTCTGTCTTGTGAATAAATAGTACTAGTCTCAGTGATACTTGAGTCTGTCTGGAATAATGTCACATCCATAGGCCACAGAGTCTGTTATAGAAAATGTTTCTTTAAATTGGCTTCTTTCATGTTAACCCTTAATGTAAAATCACTTTACTTTGTTAAATATTCCACTCAAGAGACTGGCATATTATAAGAGAATATTTCAAAATGATAATTACATGATCTGCCAAACAAGGGAGAATAAAGACATTTTTCAGATCTATAAGGTCTCAAAATTTTATTTACTGGAAGAGAATACTGAAGACAATGACTGTGGATGTTCTAAGATTTAATATTGTGTGTATGTGAGTGTATACAGAAGGGGTCTGTGTTGCCCAGGCTGTTCTCAAACTCCTGGCCTCAAATGATCCTCCTGTCTTAGCCTCCCAAAGTGCTAGAAGCCATCACGTCCAGTGCAGTGGTGTGATCATAGCTTACTGCCCCCTCCAACTCCCATACTCAAGGGATGGGTCTATCTCAGCTTTCCAAGTAGCTGGCAGCAAGTGCGTGCCACTATGCCTGGCAAATTTGATATTCTGTAAGTTAGGAAACCATGGTTCTGGGACTGATCTTGCCCTCAGAGAGTCCTAAAAGAATCTGCTTCCACATTCCATCTGATATTCTTTATATATTATCCTCTTATTTCTTTAGTGTCTAGGTGCAAATTCAACTAAAACACACAACTCATATACACTCAAGCTGTAATTATTATGCGCCCAGACTGTTTTATTCTTTGCTGTATTATCTAGCACCAAGAACAGTGTCTGGCCCATAATCAACACTCAATTCCTTTCTGAATGGACCAACAAGTGAAATTCTACTTCTAATTTATAGAAATCACCTAAACAGTGCTACATAAACTCAAAGTATTTCATATACCCTATTCTTTTTATCACTATACCATCAATCTCTTCTATCCCTGGAAAGAACTATTTAAAGGCCCCACCTATAGCCCAAAACATTTCGTATTTCCAGGGTCAGAATGATAAATATACATCTGAAATTCAGGAAACAGGCTAAAGCAAAAGATCACAATTTGGGGAAATTTAAGAAACAACACATAGTAGTACTCCTGGAGACTGCCAAGACAGAAAACATACAGAAAGAAATAAGCAAATGAAAGTAAAAGGTAGAGAAGAAAGTCTCTAATTTGAAATAGTATGTTTCATATGGTCACATGGCTTAATCTACAGTTTATTTGTTTTCTTATAACAGGCTCAAAAAGTACTCATTAGAAGCAATCCAGCACTTCATTAATACAACTCAAATAAACTCTAAAAATATACTGTAGAAATAGGAATAAAACAAAATTATTAAATAATTTATAAGAAATCTTTTTCTCATTAAGAAAAAAAGTTACCACTGGTTTAGACTGTTCCTGAGCTAAACAACACTAATGAGAACAAAATCATTTATATGAATAAGTTTTCCACCTTTTATTTTATAGAGGTCAGATTATCTGTTCTGTAATAACGGATTTTTTTTTTTTTTTTTTTTTTTTGAGACAGAGTTTCACTCTTATCGCCCAGGATGGAGTGCAATGGCGTGATCTCGGCTCACTGCAACTTCTATCTCTCAGGTTAAGCAATTCTCCTGCCTCAGCCTCCTGAGTAGCCGGGATTATAGGCATGTGCCACCACACCCGGCTAATTTTGTATTTTTAGTAGAGATAGGTTTCTCCATATTGGTCAGGCTGGTCTTGAACTCCCGCCCTCAGGTGATCTACCCACCTGGGCCTCCCAAAGTGCTGGGATTACAGGCATGAGCCACCACACCCAGCCACAGATTTATTTTTTAAAACTAAGACTAGATTTCGTTTCTTCTTGCTAACAAGTACAGATCAAATCTTCTATGTGCCAACCAAATCCTTTTTCCTAAATATTTTCCTAAATGACAGTAATACTGAGAAAAAAAGACTATGAGAGCAAGGCTGGGTGCAGTGGCTCACACCTGCAATCTCAACACTCTGGGAGGCCAAGGCAGGCAGACTGCTTGAGCCCAGGAGTTCAAGACCAGCCTGGGCAACATAGCAAGACCTCATCTCTAGAAAAATGAAAAAAAATTAGCCGGGCATGGTGGCCTATGCCTATAGTTCCAGCCACTCAGGAGGCTGAGGCAGGAGGATCTCTTGAGCCCAGGAGTTTGAGGTTACAGTGAGCTATAACAGCACTCTAGCCTGGGTAAGAGTGACAGTCCATCTCAAAAAAAAAAAATAAATAAACTGCCACTATCATAGCTAAAAAAACAGACAAAAAGAAAACAGAAAAACAAAGCTATGGAGCCTACAAGTTCAGGTGCCAACTTCAGGTAAAAGCCATCTTAAGAAAGAAGAAAATATTTTACAAAATTAAGCAGATAAGTTTTCTAGAATTAAAGAAATATGAAATACTAGTAAGCGATAAGCCTAAGAGGGCCAAATGGAAAACAGAAGGATTATGACCTAGCAAGTCTGCACCTGGGTAGAGGAGGAGCTCAAGTAGATCAAAGAGATTTGATTGGAAAAACTGGAAAGAAGACTTAGAGGATAATATACATGTCTGGAGAGTTTCATAAAATCACATATATGAGTGGGAAAGAGAAAGAGAGGGTGAGAAGGAGATGACGAAAAGAGAAATGAAATAATTTTTTTATTCTTTTAAACCCCTGAAGAAATACTCTAACTTCAGATAGGAGGGCTCCTAAGAAATGAAAAGTAACAAGATCTGTTCAGTTTTCAGCCTCTAAGAAAAATGAGCGAAGAATATGAACAAAGTTCTTAAAGTAGGAAATGGTAAGGGAAAGATGTTCAATATCTAATGCATAAGAGAAAAATTAAATCAAAACTACAATATTCCATTTTTGCCTATCCATCTGACCAAGATAAAACTTGACAATACTTGTGTTGGCCAGGGGTGGTGAAATGGCATTCTTACACATATACATTGCCAATGAGAGTTGAATTGGTATAATAACTATGAAGAGCAATTTGGCAATGCTTATCAAAATTATAAATAACACAAACCATAGCTCAACAAAACTAATTTTTAGTAACTTAGCCAACATGCATATTCCCACGTGTCAATGTGTGAAAAGGCTTAGGTAAAATTACTTGCTGATAAGGCAAATAAAGCAATCAACCTAAATGGCTCTAATAGGAGAATGATCAAATAAATTACGGCATATCTACACAGTAAAATAATATGCAGCTCTGAAAAACAAATTCTTTATAAATTGATATGAAGTAATCTTCACTTTACATTAAATTACAAGGAGCTGAAAAATGCTACCAGTTGTATTAAAAAAAATAAAATATACGTATAATATGCACAAATTATCTCTAGAAAGCTACACAAGAAACTGCTTGATTGACTGCCTCCAAGAAATCAGATGGAAGCCAAGGTTGGTGAGGAAACATTTCACTGTAGGTTTTTCATATTTTGCCTCATGTGTAGCATGGCCTATTTTTAAAACTGAAAAAGAAGAAGAAAAGATAAAATGCCTCAGAAAAAGTCCTAGGCACAGTACCAAAGACTCTTGTGCATTATGGCTATATTTTTGGTGAAGACCATAGCTACTCACAAGGCTATTTCTAAATGATGCTCTTCAGTAAGTGCCATCCATACCTAAAAAGTCCTCCTAGTTCATTGCCACTCTGTTTAAACTTGGTTCCCCAATCACCTTCTTTTCTAGCTTTACCCACCCTTCACTACAAAGCTAAGAGTAAGAGTGCTCCTGATATCCAAATCACCTAGAAAACACTTTTTGAACTGCAGTTCATTCTTTTCTCAACCCACATATATACACACCCCTGTTAAGAGAATCTGCTCATATTTATGGACCATCACCCCAGAAATGCCAGTCTTATATGTAATTTTAGAGGTTCTAAAAATCGTCTGAAGTTCAATCATGGATCACAGGTAAAAAAATCTCTGCGGTATTAAAGGAAACAAGATACCTGAACAAAACACTGAAATCATTTAAATGATGTTACAATGAATTCAAGACTTATTATAGTGTCTAAATCACAAGCAGATTAAGAATAATCTAAAAAGTATTTACCAAAGATACACAATTGCTTGAACTGCCTAGAAAAGATATTACTATTTTTTGGACCAGAAAAGGGAGTGGAAGAATACAGCACTTAAATCAGAAGACGTTAAGTCAATTGTCAAATGTCACTTAAAAGCTTAGTTACAACCTCATGGGCCCATTTGATTCCATTTTACAGCTGATAAAAATACCATCACTTAACTTCACAGGGTTAAAAAGATTACAATGCACTTATGAAAATATTTTCTGACCATCTATCAAATAAAATATATATATTAGGGATTTGAGAAGCAGTACAAAAGAAAGTATGAAGGTACCACAGGAAAGATGGACTTTCTTCATATTTTCATTCACATATTTATGAAATGTCAAACTACATTACCAAGCTCTTCACAGTACACTGGGAAGACCCAAGTGACCAAGACAGAAGCAGTCTCTTCCTTCACTCAACGTACCACTATAAAATGTTATCTGCCTGTGATTGGAAAAGATGTAAGAGCCTGTACAAAGGGCAAAGCATACGCTCTATCTTGGAGAAACAGGAAAGACTTTCCGGGTGGAAAAGGAAGAAATTTAAATGAGAAGAGACATTCAAAACAAAAGAGTTTTCAGGAATGATTGTATGTGTGTGAATATTAGCAGCAGAGGTCCACTCCCTGACTAGACTAGCTTAAGATGAGACTGCAGAAATAAATGAAGACCAGACCATGCCAGGCATGCGAGCTGTGTTAAGAAAAATGAACTTAATTTTAACAGTGCAATGGAGAACCATTTAAAAAATTTAAATAGAAAACTGAGATGAATGGATTTGTACTTCCAAAAGATCGCTCTAGCTACTGAATGTAGCACAGATTATAGGGGGCACATAGGAGTCATTATTAGTAAAAAAGTAATTTATTATAACCATTACTCCCAAGATACCATAATAAAAGTAACTCTTACTACAAAGATTAAAAAATTGTCCATGCTGGCCGGGCATGGTAGCTCACGCCTGTAATCCCAACACTTTGGGAGGCCGAGGAGGGTGGATCGCGAGGTCAGGAGTTCAAGACCAGCCTGGCCAAGATGGTGAAACCCTGTCTCTACTAAAAATACAAAAATTAGCCAGGCGTGGTGGTGGGTGCCTGTAATCCCAACTACTTGGGAGGCTGAGGCAGAGAACTGCGTGAATCCGGGAGGCAGAGGTTGCAGTGAGCCGAGATTGCTCCACTGCACTCCAGCCTGGGCGACAGGGCGAGACTCCGTATAAAAAAAAAAAAAAAAAAATCCATGCCTTTGAAGGAAGCAATTCCATGGTCTAGTGAGGGCAAACAAGCATCTACGCAAGTAATTTTAGTAATCAGTTAAGATTATTACATTATAGAAGTACAGAAAATGACAAATCATGAACTGCAACTCATTTTAAAAAAAAAGTATTCCAAGCAAGGAGAACAGTACGTTCAAGGACACGAAGAGGTGGATATGTATGAGAAGACTGATGTGCCTCATGCACTGAGTGTGTAAAGAGAAACTACTAGGCAAGAAGTTTAAACAGACATGGAATTACCTTCTCTATCATACACTAAAGGCCTTCTTCTTGGAGTAACAGAGTCTCTGAGATGTTACTAGAGGTTCCTGTTAATCACATCTGTGTTTTTAAAAGATAATACTGTAGCATAATGAAGGATTCCATGAAAGGGGAAAAGAATGAGAGCAAGAAGGATAAATGTTGCAAAAGCATAAGAAATGGCAGGGGCCTGAATTAAAAGTGGCAAAGAGACATTGTACCTTATTTATTTATTTAGAGACGGAGTCTCGCTCCGTCACCCAGGCTGGAGTGCAATTGTGTGATCTCAGCTGACTGCAACCTCCACCTCTTAGGTTCAAGCGATTCTCCCTCCTCAGCCTCCTGAGTAGCTGGGATTACAGGAACCTGCCATCATTCCCGGCTAATTTTTGTAGAGACAGGATTTCACCATGTTGGCCAGGCTGGTCTTGAACTGCTGACCTCAGGTGATCCACCTGCCTCGGCCTCCCAAAGTGCTGGGATTACAGGTGTGAGCCACCACACCCAGGCTGTTGTGCCCTATTTAACATGTAAAACAAAATAAATCTCAAGTGCCCCAAGAAATACAACTTTTTAAAGAACAGGCAAAAGAACAAACAATGAGAGGAGAGTCACAGAAAGAATCTCAAAAGATTCAAAGGAGGGCATGGTGTCAGATTAACAGATGGAAACAGAAATGACAGATAACAGAGTGGTGAAGTACATTGTATGTACATACATGTTCATTTTTACACACACACACACACACACACCCATATTTTATACAGTCTGCTGACAGGTCCTAGAAGCAATGTCCCAGTATCGATGACTTCATCTAGCATCCAGATATGGGTTTCAAAACAGTTCCCAACAGGAGGAACAAGAGCTTCTTGAAGAAATGACCAATTCTAGGGCTAGGGATGGGACAGTACAAGATGAGCCTGGAACAGCATATTGTACCAAAAAGGTAAAAGAAAATAATGGAGATATGTCAGAATGACATAAAAGCCAACATGAAAGGGCTTCTACTGGCCAAATATAGGACAATGAAGGAATCAAGTAAATAATGAAGTTAATGGATCATAATCTACTGGATAAAATAAGAATCTATGAGTAAAACAGCATTAATCAATGAACAAACAGGAGAATAAGTGAAGTTCTTACTTACAAAAGAATGTCCAATAAACAAAGTAGAAGGAATGATAAATTAGAAAATCACCATTCAGCAACCACATGGTAATAAGTAATTCAGGCAAATCACTGGATGCTAAATCTAATGGATAAATTTTATGAAAAACAGGATATTTTCATACTTCCAAAGTTGCTCATATATGATGCTTTTTAATTATATATTTTTTATTTTTTACATTTTGATGCTTTTTAATTATAAATGGAAAAATAGTAACTTTACACTGGAGAAGTCTGGCAGACTATACCTTAAGTGATCAAAGCTGACAATGCTAGTAAAGGGACAATTCAATACAATGTGAAGAATACTACTGTAATATTCCTGACAAAAAAATGTATACCTGAATCCAAACAAAGGAAACAGAGGGATAAACCCAACAGAGGTATATTCTACAAAAATTCAAAAATACTTTAAAATGTGGACTTTATTAATAATAAAGGCAGACTGAAGAACTACTTTAGAGTAAAGGATACTAAAGAGACATACAACTCAATGTAATGCTTGCTCCCATATTAGATTCTCAGCACCCCCCCCCTTTTTTTTTTTTTGCTATAAAGGCCATAAAGACCATTATGTGAACTGGCAAAATCTGAATGAGGTCTATTGATTATAGTATTTTATCACTGTAATTTGCTGATTTTGATAAGTACACTAAAGTTACATAGGAAAATATCCTAGGTTTTAGGAAATACACACATAATATCCAGAGGCATCTTATCTATAACTTAGGTATTTTGGTGGTTTTTTTTGTTCTTGTTGTTTTTTGTTTGTTTGTTTGTTTTTTGAAACAAAGTCTCACTCTGTCATCCAGGCTGGAGTGCAGTGGCACCATCATGGATCACTGTAGCCTCAATCTCCTGGGCTCAAGCAATCCTCCCACCTTAGCCACCCAAGTAGCTGGGACTACAGGCGTGTGCCACCATGTCTGGCTAATTTTTTATTTTTTTGTAGAGATGGGGTTTTGCTATGTTGCCCAGGCTGGTCTTGAACTCCTGGGCTCACACAATCTGCCATCTTTGCTGTAACTTACTTTTTTAAAGTTTAGAAACAGAAAATGACAAAAAAAAATTTTTTGGTAAAATGTTAACACTAGGGAATCTCAATGAAAAGTTTAGAGGAATTTTTCACTGAATTTTCTCTAGACTTGTCACTAGAATGTGTGTAACATGTAGAATATGTACAGAATATTGTTCTTGCACTTTTTGTTAAGCCTGAAATTATATCATAATTAAAAATTTAAAATATTAAGAAAGAAAATGTATGTGTTTTCATATGGTTACTATAAGACTTAAATTATACTACCTACATCTATACTAGAACAGTCTCAAGTTTCTGACTGACTTGGTCACAGTCTTAAGGGAATAACAACATTCCTTAATGATCACGTCTAGCTTGGAAATTCTATAATGTATATACCCTCCCGCCTCTCAAGATAGTCTAACACCCAAATCACTTCCTAAACAGAGTCAAGTCTTAAAAAAAGAAACTAATTTCATGGGCAGCAATAGAAACACGATCATTACGTCTTTAGGGAAACAGAATTAAGAGCTCACCCAAAAGAGTAAAGTGAAAATGACTTCATTCAAAACCAGAATGTTTAGAGCAGCCAGATTCTGTACTTTATCTTTTAGATCAGGTGTTGGCAAACTTTTTCTGTAAAGGACAAGACAGTAAATATTTAGGCTTTATGGGCCATCCAGTGTCTGTCACAACTACTCAAGTAAACCACTATAATACAAAAGCAGCCATAGATGATAATACATAAATGAATGAATATGGCTGTGTTTCAAAGAAAATTTTATTTACAAAAACAGGCAGCAAGGCAGATTTGGCCAACCCTTGATTTGGATGAAAGTATGTGTTTACAAAATGGACCATTATTAAATTTTAGACCATTTTTGCCTTTTACCAAATGAGACATTTATTTTAAAATTTCAATGTTGCTGTATCTAAAACAGCATTCTTTAGGGGCAATTCTAATTTTTTTAAAGGATAATATTAATCGTTATGGATACAGAATAATCTTACTCTAATATGAATTCAAAAATTATCACAGAAATCCAGGACACATAATTTCATTTTCAAATGTTACACAGCAGATTTCACATACAATATTAGTGATGAAGTGAAATTCCAAGCAGTGACTCAAAACTTCTGAGTTTAGGCAACTCTATGTTTTAACTTTTCATAGAGAGTTTTAATACATAGCTTTCTGGGGAAATACTTGATTTGCTGAATTAAAGATAATGTCTTGAGATAAAGATGAAATAAGAGAAGAATAAGAGTAGTCATTAGGAAGAGTTCAACTTATCACATGTAGGTAATTTTGTCCCTAAATCATCTAAATCCAGATGCAAATGGAAATACTCAGACTTCATTCTAAGGAGAGATGCACATCCTATAATCTAATTGTTCATAAGAGGCTCTGGAATCACTAACCATTACAATCTCTTGATATTTAACGGCAAATGAAATTGCCAAGTTCACAGGAACCTTACCTCCTCTTCTTATGATCCAAATGAATGAAGATACTCCAGTCAAGTTACACTTAGTCACCACTGGTAACCAGCTGTTTTGCCCTATGAAGTCTAGGGTATATTTTCAGCATGAGAGGTGATATGCAACAATTTCTTTTGCAAACAGAAATATATGCACATATCCTTGCTGAAAATGTAGCCCAGTAAATTTGCACATGAAAATAAATACATGCTCATAAGTGGCAATGTGCTAGGTGATGTTTCTGGTTGAGGTCCACTTTAGGAGTCAAAATGTGTAAGCCTTGTGGAGTCAAGGCAGTGGTCCTGTGTATATAGGTATAGAAAAAGTAGCTCACTTAATCCTTTCTGGCCAGAAGTAGGGATTTTCCCGGAACGACATCCATTGTCGGCAATGGACGCACCAAAATAACGCCGGCGCCAGTGAGTTAACCACCTCTGTCCTCTTTTCACCTATTATATTTTTCATGCATCATCCAACTTCCCAACCATCTTCCTGTTTCTTCAGAGAATGCACGCTAGGTTCTTGTTTTTCTTCAGCACGAAGTTGGAAATGGAGTTGAGAAAAGGAGACACATGGTCAGCTGGTGATGTTAACAAGCTCCTTGCTGCCCTGAGAAGCTAGATGGAAATGGTTCAAGTTACAAGGGGGATCATCATCAGATTTGGGAGGACAAAGAGTAATTCATGAATTCATGAAGCTTCATCCCCTTCCCTCCCACCCTCTTTCATTTACTGATGATTCCCATAGTCTGCCATCACAGCAAAACCAAGATTAAGGAATCTGAAGCAATCCCCTTCTGTTCTTCACTCCATCCTGTGTGTAGGAAAGCCAAGGGGAACACATGTCCAGCAATGCTATGGTGGCCCCCAGTTGGTCAGGAAAACTTGAAATGGCCATAACCACATAACCACAATCTTAGACCAATGCTTTTTTAGTATGGTCTTGGAATTAAAGATCAGCAACTAACACAATGTTTGACATCAGGTACCTAATAAAGGTTGGCTGAATAAGACATTTTCTTTTCAGCCAATGTCTACTCAAACACATAGGTGGAAGTCAGACAGAAGTAGTTAACTCTTTCAATGCCGGGATAGTATGAATATATAGTAACACATCAAGTCAATGTGTTTCTCTAAAACATGTTCAAATTATGGATTACTGATTTCAGACTTCTGGTTAAATGCTATCTATGTTTTTGTTTGGTTTTATTAAGAACCACTATCATCACAGTTTTGAAATCAGAGCCATAGTAAATGTTAATTAGAATAATGAATGAATGAAGAACCCCAGCGCCAATGTATAATAAAACATCACAGTTCACAGTCAAGTAAAAATATTTCTCAGTAATACAATTCTAGATGGGTAATGATTCCAGAGCAAACTAAAGTTTGAAGAAGAAAGGAGAGTTTTCCTTAACGGCTCCCTTGACACTAAGAATTAGGAAAAATCCAAAGTATGAAGGATAAGAGGATATATTTTAAGTACAAATGAAGTTTTAAACCTCAAATCAAGAGGATCATCAAGCTACATAGTATTATAAAATTGCTTTGATGTTTCAGATAGGAGTGGGAAGATAAAAAGAAGGGGAAGAAACAATCTTTTAGGACTCAAATGTGTGTCCAGGGTGTGAGTTTAAATTACCACGGTTACATCTAACTGGGTTAAGTATACCCTAGAGAGTAATTCATACCATTACAATTACAGAAACCAACTATCATCCAGAGAAACAAGAATATTTACTTTTTCCAGATTTTAAGACAGCTTTACAATGATTACATCTTACCAGTTTTTAAAAATAATGTCAACCAGAGACTTCTCTGGCAAAAGTAAACTACTGGGTCTACAACCCTACTAGAAGTATTTTCCTTCTATTAAACTACACCTGTAAAGGCCTTTTCTATGTCCCTTTGTGTACTTGTCTTCATCTCCACCTTCTTAACTGAGCTTCTTAACAGGCCCCACTAGCAGCCTCCAAACTCAAGAGGGACTTCTTTTAGGGACTCCTGTGCTGACACAAAGCAGGCCTTCAATAAAAATCCATCAAGTGACTATCCCAGCACTTCTTTCAATTAACTGCAATTCTGATTCCTACAGTTCACATACTGACTTCATAAGCAGATTTACTATGAACCCTTCATTTTATATTTAGAAAAAGGCCCGATTTCATAAGACATAATAAGGCTGAGTTTATACTGAATTGTAAGTGATGAAAGTTACGTAAGAGCTCAAATGGGTAAATAAGAGCTGAAACCACAACATACTTAAAGAAGTGTCCCAACACAGCAAATGAGGAAGCACAGTACACAACCACCAACTACTCATTTTGCTCAGTGTTAAAGGCTAATTTCATTGGGTCAAATCACAGGATCTAATGGGGTGAGCTTTGTCATCATAATTAGGGGCAGGGAGGACTCAGGTGTTCCTTATCTTGCTGCAAATAAGTCAGGATTGCTGATTTATTTGGTTGCTTCATCTCTGGCAGAAGAAAGGAGGAATAGAAAAAAAGAAGCTAGTAAGTAACCTGTTCCCACAGAGTCCTCAAGACGTGGATCCCAAGTCCATCACTTACAAATGAAATGTACCACACCTCTCCTAGGTTTATCCTGTTATTCACCCTTGTGTTTATCCAAGACTCAGTCTGGGTTTTCTGCAAAGCAAACCCTGCACATCTTGCTACATTCTTCAACAAGAGATTATGTATGTAATAGGCATAAGAGTTCCAGATTGTTCCATTTTTCTTCTTTTGTCCAAAGAAATAGGCATTTAAGAAAAGGCCTATTTCAGAAACAATAACAGAAGTGAATACCAACTATTTCCATAAAGTTGTTTTTCTAATATAAAAATTTACATTCAATCATTTTTTAATAAGCTGCTAAATTACCTTAGTTTTCCAACTGATTTTTAATTTTCCATTAATACAACTGATTTCTAATAAATTAAAACACTAATTTTTTCTCATTACAAATAGAATCCTAAGTTTGCTACTCAAAGGATTTTTGTTTTTAATGTGAAGAGCACTTAAATGACTGAACTCACTATTGTGATAAACTTTTCTGAGAGAAAAGGGGACATCTATATATTAGTTTGGCTAATATGACTCTTGCTACGGTTTACAGGATGTTTGAGACACTTATAAATGGACAGTAAGAGAGACAGTATTCCATTTTTCAGAAATATGCATGGTTAAAAAAAGTAGTTAATTTGACTTAGGTTTGTAGAACTCTAAACCTGATTAATTCAAGTTGAAATGAACAAAAGATGCTTCCTTACCTTTAGGTCTTTCCAACTGTCCAGGAGTTTGGTGGCCAAATCACTTATATCCACTGTTTTATCTGGCTGTTCTTGGCTCCTTTCACTCTCCACATCAGACACACCCTCCTCTTCATCTTGGGATGGTGTTTCTTCATTAATAGGTTCTTCTAGTTTTGTGCCATTGCTCTCTTTGGGCTCTATTTCAGCATCAGCTTCTGGTTCAGATGTAGGTAACCTACTGGCCTCTACGTTGGTTTCACTATCAACTTTGCATTCAGGCAGCTGTTGTGGGAGTAGCTGTTGGGACTGCAACTCTTCCTCTTCCTCTACAGGGACATTTTCTAATGGATCAAGATCCTCTTTGCCATCCTTGCCTTCTAGTTCACTGGTTGCATCAGAGATTGCACTGTCCATGCTATTTTCACTTATAATTTTAAGTCTGCGAAACATGAGTTTCTTGGGAGTGTCTGTGTCAGCTTCTGTGCTCAGCTTCGTGGAAGGATCAGGTGTGTTGAGTGGTGTATGAGCACGCGATGTATTCTCACTAGAATAGCCATCTCCTTCACTCAGTGGAGGGACAGCAGTCTTAGTCTGAGACCAGCGCTGAATAATTGGAAGTACTTTGCTTTCTTCCAACATATTTTTAGTAGGAATGGGCAAGTGTTCCAAAGTCTTTATAATCTGATTAAACATAACAAAAAAAATTAAATCACTTTGTAGAGTTGACTTTTTTTTTTTTTTGAAACAGAGTCTTGCTCTGTCACCCAGGCTGTAATGCAATGGCATGATCCTGCCTTACTGCAACCTCCACCTCCCGGGCTCAAGCATTTCTCCTGTTGCAGCCTCCCAAGTAGCTGGGATTACAGGCGCTCACTGCTGCACCCGGCCGATCGTTTGTATTTTTAGTAGAGATGGGGTTTCACCATGTTGGCCAGGCTGGTCTCAAACACCTGACCTCAAGTGATCCACCTACCTCGGCCTCTCAAAGTGCTGAGATTACCAGCATGAGCCACCATGCCTGGCTACAGTTGACTTTTTTTTTTGAGACAGAGTTTCACTCTTGTTGCCCAGGCTGGAGTGCAATGGTATGATCTTGGTTCACTGTGACTGGTTCCCTAGTTCAAGCAATTCTCTTGCCTCAGACTCCCAAGTAGCTGGCATTACAGGGATGTACCACCATGCCCAGGTAATTTGTATTTTTTTTTTTTTTTTAAGTAGAGACGGGGTTTCATCATGTTGGTCAGGCTGGCCTCAAACTCCTAACTTCAGGTGATCTGCCCACCTCGGCCTCCCAAAGTGCTGGGATTCCAGGCATGAGCCACCGTGCCCAGCCTACATTTGACTTTTTAAACCTCTGGATGGGACTCAGATTATTTCTACAAGAGTAGTGTAGTTTTGCTACTGTTTTATTAAATTAAAACCTACATCTCTATATAAACACAAGCATATTTAAAAATTATATTATTTTCCTTAAGAAGAATTATTTTTTTTTTTTTTGAGACAGAGTCTTGTTCTGTCACCCAGGCTGAAGTGCAATGGCACGATCTCTGCTCAATGCAACCTCTGTCTCCCAGGTTGAAGTGATTCTCCTGCCTCAGCCTCCTGAGTAGCTAGGATTACAGGTGCCCACCACAACGCCCAGCTAATTTTTATATTTTTGCAGAGATAGCATTTCACCATGTTGGCCAGGCTGGTCTTGAACTCCTGACCTCAAGTAAACTGCCCGCCTCAGCCTCTCAAAGTGTTGGGATTACAGGTATAAGCCACCGTGCCCAGCCTAAGAAAACCTTTTAATAGTAAGATTTACCAGCAAGAATAAAATGTGGAGCAACATCACAACATCAAATAGGACTGATCAATATTCTCTACTGGTAGTTCCCAAACCTGGGTAACTTTTTAAATATATACACTACTGCACCAATTCTGGGTATCTTTTCTTAAAAAGTTCACCAAGTGTCTGTCATATAGACTTGGGAGTTATGTAATAACATATTTAAATGATGTCTGTCATACACACAAAAATGCAGACATCTCTTCAGCTTTTGATAAACAGCTATCTAGCAAAGAGAGATCCTCTCATTTTTAGACAACCTCCCCCATTCTGAAACCCAAGTATCTTTTCTGACATATTCTTCAGTGTAGTTCCACAGAAATCCCAGGGCTTCCTCAATTTCCTCAAGCCAGATTTACTGGGAGAAGGATGGAGGCAAGAACAATTACTTATCTGCCCATTCCTTTTTGTTTGATTTTAAAAGTGTTTTATTAAATAAGTGACTTTGGGATTATATTACAAATCAGAAAGTTAGAAAATATTAATAATTTCATAAAAAGGTAAAGACATCATAACTCTACTAACAATGCTGCCAATGAACCTTTACTTAGATCTTTTAAAACACTTATTTAAAAGATTCCTCAAAATGTTCATACTGTTGTTATGCAGAATTCAGACCTTTACCAATTCTTTAGGCCCCCCAGAATTCAAATTTTATATGACTTCCCATTTTTTTAAAACTCTGGTTTTAACAACGAACTGAATCTTTCACTTAACTATATTGTTGTTGTTGTTTTTATATCTTGCTCTTGTAGTTCCCCACTACGTAGTACCAACTTTAAAAACATACTATAGGAAAACCATGGGACAAACTACTAACAAGGTGTATGTATGGTTAGACAGTTAAAGGAATGATACTGAGATGATAAAATCATTTGATTACTTAATACCAGTGATAAATATAGTGCTACATTCATAATTACTGATATTATCACATACCCACAACCTAAGCAATCAATATAGTGGTCTTAAGAACCAAGCAAGCTAAATGTGAACTGACCTCTTCCTGAAGCTTCTGGTTACTTTCCCGGCCGTCACCTAGCTCTGCCATCCAGATCCACAACAAAGACAGTCCATGACGTTCCAGAAAGGACTTCAGGCAGGACTGTGAGTGTGTGTTCTTTCATGGGGGAAGGGAGACAGGATAAAGGGTATTGAGAGGCAATACCAGAGTATTACAAAGAGCCCAAGGAGAGTTCACTTACATATTACACATTATAGAGTTCACTTCTATTCACACAAAAAAAAAAACTCTAGAAACTCTATTTTCATTAACCTAAACAGAACTATACAACAAATGCTTTGAAGATTATAATCTTCTCTGATACATAAAATATAGCCAGTCAACTGGGATTTTACTAAAGTAGAAAATTATACAAATATTAATAGGTCATTTATAATAAAAATAAATTCTGAAAAACTAAGAAAAAATTGCATGTAACATTTTAAAATAAAGCTAAAACCATAAAAATTAGTCGTTAAGGCCGGGCGCGGTGGCTCACGCCTGTAATCCTAACACTTTGGGAGGCCAAGGTGGGTGGATCACCTGAGGTCAGGAGTTCAAGACTAGCCTGGTCAGCATGGTGAAACCCCATCTTTAAAAAAAAAAAAAAAAAAAAAAATTAGTCCTTAAATAATTCTTTCTTCTCTCCCTTTCAGATGATTGTTGAAAAG
>CAUYLG010029491.1:0-12862 GCA_963573385.1 Cacajao melanocephalus | reverse complement strand
ATGTGCGTATTGAGCACATCAAACACTCTAAGAGCCGAGATAGCTTCCTAAAACGTGTGAAGGAAAATGATCAGAAAAAGAAAGAAGCCAAAGAGAAAGGTACCTGGGTTCAACTGAAGCGCCAGCCTGCTCCACCCAGAGAAGCACACTTTGTGAGAACCAATGGGAAGGAGCCTGAGCTGCTGGAACCTATTCCCTGTGAATTCATGGCATAACAGGTGTTAAAAAAAAATAAAAGGCCTCTGGACTGTAAATAAATAAATAAATAAATAAATAAATAAAATAAAAAGAAATAGAAATGAATGGGGTGTTCAGAGGGTTGCATTTCTCAATCCTGTCTTCAGGGTCCTGGAGTTGGACAGTATACGAGTTGGACAGATGGTTACTGGTCTTTTTTCAGTTTAAAAAATTATTTTTGAATATTTGAACAGAAACTAATGGAAGGAAGTGTGCCCTCTGCCAAGAGCCTTCAAGATGCTGGAGGAGGATGATAAAAGACTTTTCAGGAAGCCATTTTCAGGAAGCTGCTAGAGTCTATGTAACAAGAGAGCCGTGTTTTCAAGAAACCTGATACCTCTATGGGTTTGGGGACGATAAGACACACACACGCAAAGCTGAAGAACACTGGAGAATCCAAGGACCGTTTTTTGTTTTGTGTGTGTGTGTGTGTGTGTGTTTGTTTTTTGTTTTCTCCTGAGATGGAGTCTCGCTCTGTTACCCAGGCTGGAGTGCAATGGTGCGATCTTGGCTCACTGCAACCTCCATTCCCGGGTTGAAGCGATTCTCCCGCCTCAGCCTCCCAAGTAGCTGGGATTACAGGCACCCACCACCACGCCCAGCTAATTTTTATATTTCTAGTAGAGACGAGGTTTTGTCATGTTGGCCAGGCTGGTCTCAAACTCCTGACCTTGGGATCCGCTCGCCTTGGCCTCCCAAAGTGCTGGGATTACAGGTGTGAGCCACTGTGCCTGGCCTCCAAGCACTCTTACAGACCAGGGAGAAGAAAATCAGGTCAGGGTCAAGAGTGATGATGTTTTGATGTCTTCTTTTCTTTCTTTCTTTCTTTTTTTTTAAGGAAGAGTCTCACTGTGTTGTCCAGGCTGGTCTGAAACTCCTGGCCTCAAGCGATCCTCCTGCCCTGGACTCCCAAAATGGTGTGATTACAGGCACAGGCCACTGCACTGGACCCGCAAGTAATGATGTTGTCTGGATTCATGGGAAGTCCTAGGTGGAGGAGCTGGAATTTGAGCTGGGTTTGAAGAATGGGGAGTGGGAGTAGGTGGGTAGGAAGCATTTGGTGCTGGAAGGAAGTGGCATGAACAGAGTTGGGAACCCACAGGGACAGTGACTTATGAACAGCCCCATCTGGGTAAGTGGAAAATGTATGGAGGGGAACAATTTTCCTTTTTGAGGATGATTCCCAGGGGCAGAATCAAGCTCCCCCAACTTATCCTTGGGGCTTGTGGTAGAGCCGAGAAGTCCATTTCGTAGACTCCTCCATATGGGCCAACCCGGGTATAGGAAGGTCCCTTCCACCCATGAGGTCTATGGACCAACAGGATTTTTGATTTCTGGTTTTCGTTGTTGTTGTTTTTGAGATGGAGTCTCGCTCTGTCACCCAGCCTGGAGTGCAGTGGTGAGATCTCGGCTCACTGCAACCTGAAGTGATTCTCCTGCCTCAGCCTCCCGAGTAGCTGGAACTATAGGCATGTGCCACCACGCCTGGCTAATTTTTGTATTTTTAGTAGAGACGGGGTTTTGCCATGTTGGCCAGGCTGGTCTTGAACTCCTTAGCTCAGGTGATCTGCCCACCTCAGCCTCCCAAAGTGCTGGGATTACAGGTATGAACCACCACGCCCAGCCTAGGCTTCTGATTTGTTGTGTGAAACAGCGAAGGGAAAGGCAGTGACTGTCCTGACATAGTTTTCATATTTATTTATTTATTTAATTTTTTTGAAACATTTTTACTTGTTTATATATCAAAAGTGAAAAAGCATACAATTCAACACAATTTCAATAGCATTTGACACCACCCCCGTGGGTCCTGTGTATGGCTGACATCCCTGTCCAGTGCAAAATCAAACAAGAAAGAAAGAAAGGAAGAAAAACCCCAAAGAAAGAGGATTTTTCAGTGAGGAACATACTGGGCTGATTAGATTCTATTAGATCACATTCATTTCATATCCATGTACAATTCTTCCATAAACTGGTCCTTAAAATAGATATATTTAAAGATATTAGAAATATATATTTCAAGATATTTTAAAAATATATTTTTAAGGCGACAGCGTCTTGCTATGTTGCCCAGGCTAGTCTCAAACTCCTGGGCTCAAGCAATCCTCCTGCCTTGGCCTCCCAAAGTGCATACATGCATCTTTGTGCCCTACCCTCTGGCTGGTAGGTTTTCAGAAATATTATCTAAGGTAGTTGAATCTGAGCTGCCTGTCTCTCTCTCACCCACCCCCCCTCACGTGTCCACTGCTCACACACAGCAGCCGGAAATGACACATCGAAGTGAGTCACCGATGCGGCTGTGAGTCACCCTGTAATTGGGGAAAGTTCTGTCCTGGTAGGTCATGCAGCCCCTTGCATTTCTGCTCCTAAATCTATTGAACACATTGGAAACCACTCTGTCCTCGCCTGAGTCTCTCTCCCCCACTGCGTCCTTTTGGTCCCCTAAAGGAAGCTGAAATTGGATGGTCAATTTCCATCAAGTGGAAAAACAGGAGATAAGAGGGGCAGGAGGGTCTCGGGTGGCCACAAGGTGGCAGTGTGGGCCCCGTCACGCTGGACGTCCCAAGGGGTGTGTGCCTGTCAAGTGGCCAGACTTCCTGAGATACAGTGACACAGACCACAAAGTAACACTAGGAGCAACTTTAAATACTATTATTTTCCTTAATAGTTCTCTTCCTCTCTAACAAGCACACAAGAGCAAAGATATAATAAATATTCAGGCACACCTCTGGTGTTCCACCCTCCCCACCAAGAGATTGAGGGTGAAGAGCTGGGCACACATCTGACCTTTCTTCCTCTATTCCTGTAAAAATAAAAGGAAGCAGAAACCTGCTTCAATGAGTAAACAAGTCACCTACCCTCCAAAATAATCCATGCACACCGTTTCCGGGGAGGGAGACGGCCAGGCCAGGAGGATCTCAGGGCTTGGGGGGCGTTCACTCTGCTACCCCCAGCATCTCTGTGCTGGGGAGGGGTGGTCAGTGCCAGAATGGACTCTGAGATGAGTAAGTGTTTCTTCCTTTGGCCTTTGGCCTGTCACCAGCCTCCTCCGTGGTGGCAGACAGTACAAGAGTGATGGCAATGAGACTGAAACAGAAATAGTTTCTACCAAGCACACAAAAGCTGCTGTAAGCCCCGTGGTTCCATCCTGCAAAGGTCCTCAGTGGGAACCAGGTCTGCAGACCCAAGTGGGCAGAGAGATGGGCGGAAGCAGGTGCCCAGATGGTTCCGCAGGCATCACCGTTTGGTTTGGAGACCTTGAGGGAGTTGTGCTTCAAACTTCTCTCCCAGGGTCCCAGGCAGAGACTAAGGAGTTTGACCTAAAGGTCCTCCAAGGAGAGGCTGAAGTCTTGGAGACAGATCTGGTTCACCATCTTTTCACAAAAGGCAAATGTCTTCTCTTCCTCCAGAAAGAGTCATTAACACTAAAATTCTTGTCTTCGGAGTTTCTTCTTTCCCGATGCATTTCCAGTTTGTCCCAGATGAAGGCGTTTTTTTCCCAGAGTCAGGGTTCCATGACTTGGCCCATGAAAAGGACTGTTCCTGAGGATGGAAGAACCGTGGGGGTTGAGAAGTGGAAGGAATGGGACAGCTCATTGGGCTGCATGTGGGTGGAAAGGCTGGGATCTGGGCAGATGAGTGAGCTGTCTGGAGTCGCAGCTGCCTGAGTGACAGAGCGGGGATGGTGCCCAGCACTGTCTGTGGGTGATAGAAGGCTGCCTCCTCTTGGGATAGGAAGGGAGGTAGGGTTATGGATCCCCTGCCCAGAGCCCTCTCAGAGCTAGAGAGATGTCTGCATGTGTTGGGACTAGCTCCTGAGAGAAAGAATGAGTGGGAGGATGTGGAATGTGACGGGTTCCAGGCTCACCTGTGGGGTTGTGCCGGACCACGAAGAGGAAAGGTCTGTCCATGATGATCTCCTCGGGGGCCATTCGGGCTGAGACTATGACAGCTGCAAGAGAAGGGACAATGTCTTAGAACAGAGGGATGCTGGCACTGGCACTCCACCACCCTTTTTCCTAGAGACAGGGTCTCCCTCTGTCACCCAGGCTGGAGTGCAGTGGCGCCATCATGGCTCACCGCAGCTTCTAACTCCTGGGCTCAAGTGATCCTCCCACCTCAGTCTCCCAAGTAGCTGGGACTACAGGTACATACCACCATGCCTAATTTTTTTTCTATTTTTTGTTGAGACAGGGTCTCATTAGGTTGCCCAGGCTTGTTTCAAACGCCTCGGCTCAAGCAATCCTCTGAGCCTCAGCCTCCCAAAGTGCTGGGATTACAGGTGTGAGCCACTGAGCCCAGCTAGAAGTTGTTTGTTTTCCTGAATATGAACCTTAAAAGTTTAGAGACACCCTCGAGACCTGATTTCCTCCAGGAGCTTGGTGGCAATGGATCAATTTTCCCCTTACACACATTTATCTAATCCTTTAAGGTCTTATTGGTAAGCACTTTTCTTTTTCTTTCTTTCTTTTTCTTTTTTTTTTAAAAATACAGAATCTTGCTCTGTTGCTTAGTCTGGAGTACAGTGGCGCAATCTGGGCTCACTGCAACCTCTGCCTTCTGGATTCAAGCAATTCTCCTGCCTCAGCCTCCCGAGTAGCTGGGATTCCAGGCGCCTACCACCACACCTGGTGAATTTTTGTATTTTTAGTAGACACAGGGTTTCTCCATGTTGCCCAGGCTGGTCTCAAATTCCTCACCTCAAGTGATCCGCTGGCCTCGGCCTCCATGATTACAGGCATGAGCCACCATGCCCGGCCTGATAAGCATATCTTAAGTTTACTCCCCACTGTGGGAACAGTGTAGGTTTTCCTTTATGAGCCTTTTCATAGTCAGGGAACTTAGGAACCATCAGGTGAGGAAACAGGGTCCCGTGGTCCCAAGCCTGTCTTCCAGGCTGAGAAACAGGTTGGGAGAGCGGGTGATGGCTGAGCACAGACAGAGCCGCTCTGTACAGAGAGGTCTGTGCGGAAAGGGCTGTGGGGTCCTTTTCGGGTCTGGGGACCAGTTATCCTGAAGGGCGATGGAGGCGCCGTGCCTGTGGGGCCTCACCTGAGCCAGACTCACCTGTGGATGAGGAGGCCACCGTGCCGCTCTCGTTCACCTCGATCTTCACTTTCTGCAGCGCCTGCGCGACGTGGAGAGGCTCTTGGTCTGAAACAGATGTGGATACAGGAATAGATCAACTGTCGCCCTCAAGGAGATGTTGTTCCTTTTCCCTCTTAGGGCTCCCCCGCACTCCACTGGGATAAGAAAATGCAAAGGAAAGCCCTCTTACCTGAAAGACTCGTGAAGTCCGCCTGAAATGGTCTGAATATGTCGGTCATTCCCAAGTTTTCTAGGGGCTTCCTGAGGTCGACTTCAGTCTCCAGGGAGAACCTGCGGATCGCAGCAGCAGGCAGCTCAAGTTGGGGGTTCCCTCTGGCTGGCAGCCCCCGCTTTCCCTGTCCCCTACCAGGTGTCCCCCAAATAAAGTGAACAGAATAGGAATGGAGGTGAAGGTTGGAGAGGGAGGCCTGGCTCTTTTTCTTTCTTTTTTTGAGACGGAGTCTTGCTCTGTCCCCCAGGCTGGAGTGCAATGGCGCGATCTCGGCTCACTGCAGCCTCTGCTTCCCGGGTTCAAGTGATTCTCCTGCTTCAGTTGTCCCAGTAGCTGGGATTATAGGTGCTTGCCACCATGCGCAGCTAATTTTTGTACTTTTAGTAGAAACAGGGTCTCATCACGTTGTCCAGGCTGGTCTCGAACTCCTGACCTCAAGTGATCTGCCCACCTCTGCCTCCCCAAATGCTGGGATTATAGGTGTACGTCACCGCGCCCGGCCGGCCCCCTGGTTCTTTTTCAAAAGCTGTTTGCAAAGTTCCCCTTATTGCTGGGATTCTAATATTCATCAACATTCTTCTGCAATCTCCCCACTCCCTCCCACCTATGACTAATTACTTTCCTCAAATAAGACAGTAGTTTCAGCATAATTTTATTCAGCCTGACTGGGGCGGGGGAAGCCAAGGGCACATTCTCCCACAAGGTTGCTGGAACAAAAATCTGGTCTGCCGATTGTGTTTCTGAGAGCTAACCCTGAAGACGACTCAAGCAGGGAGGCTTTGGGCACTCTGCTTCCCACCAGGGCACGACTAATTACCTCAATTTTTATGAGCCAGAGAGAGAAAGAGAAAAAAAAAAAAAAAAGGAGAGAGAAGGAGGATGCAAGTGAGAGCACGCACCAGCTAACCAACTAAATTCTCCTCTTTCCCCAAGCCTGGCATTGTAGCATCTGAAAATTTGGGATGAGTGTGGTGGGAGGCTTCCCTATAATTCTGGAATTCCCCAGCTTCAGCCTTCTGCAGAAGGGTTTTGAAAAATCCCTTTGCTTCCTTCTGCGGAAGGATTTCGAAAAATCTGCTTTCTTGGAACCCCAGCTAAAAGCTGCACTTTGAGCTGCTCCTTCCTTGAAAATGATTTCTTTTGTTTGGATGTTGACTTGAAAGGGTGGGGGATGGGAATGCTGATGGGGCCACCTTAAGTGGATGTGGACAGATTGGGCCCCCACCTCCCTCATGTCTCTGGCTCTCCTTTTGGGGGCTTTTCTGGGGTATTCTGGGGATAGTCAATGTGGGGGTGTGGTCTGGAAGAGCTGTCCCCTGCCCTCCAGCAGAAACAGCTGGAGAGATGATTGCGAGACTCATAATCAAACCCAGGCCACAGTGTTTCCCATCAGCCTCCCACACATGCATGTCCCTGCCCTGCAAGCATCACGGGTCTAGGAAATTCAGCCTGGGGGCAGTGATTTCAGGGAGGCGGGAGAGAGGAGTGGGTGGCAGGGTGGCTTACTTGGGCAGAACCAGGAGGCGGGGCAGCCTGGTCATGTTGCCTTTCCAGTGGCTGATGAGCTGGGCACTCAGAATGTTGGTGAGGGCAGAGAGAGGCACCTCTTTTTCATAAGGGGCAGCAATGAACATGCTGAGGGTGGTCCCGTGGTAGGGCAGCTCCAGGATGTCGTAGTAATGGCCATCGGGTGTGGTGAACTCAGCTGTAAAGACAGAAAGATGGCACATCGGACATGGCTCCAGCTCTCGCTGACGGCAACCCAGCACTGGGCTTTCACCTTGTTCTCCTGGCCTCTCCACTCTTTCTGGAAGCCAAGCTCTCTCTCCTGCCTGGTTTTTGGGGATCCCCTCTTCACTGCTCCCCTATCCAGTATTTTAATGTCCATTTCTCTTCTCTTCAACCAATTCAGTATCTTCTAATTTCTGGGTTTCTTTTGTTGGTTTTTTGTTATTTTTTTTCTTAGAGACAGGGTTTCACTGTGTCACCCAGACGAGTGCCGTGCAGTGGTGCAGTCACAGCTCGCTGCACCCTCCAAGTCCTGGTTCAAACGATCCTCCCACCTCAGCTTCTTCTGTTTTCTTTTCTTGTCTTTCTTTTTTTTTTTTTTGAGGCAGAGTCTTACTCTGTCGCCCAGGCTGGAATGCGATGGCACGATCTAGGCTCACTGCAACCTCCCCCTCCTAGGTTCAAGCGATTCTCCTGCCTCAGCCTCCCCTGTAGCTGGAATTACAGGCACCCATCATCGTACCCAGCTAATTTTTATATTTTTATAGAGATGGGGTTTCACCATGTTGACAAGGCTGGTCTTGAACTCCTGACCCCAGGTGATCCACCTGCTTGACTTCCCAAAGTGCTGGGATTACAGGTGTGAGCCACTGCACCTGGCCTCGCCTCAGCTTCTTGAATAGACTACAGATGTATGTCACCAAGCCTGGCTAATTTTTAAAATATATATATATATTTAAATATATATATATATAATAAATATAAATATATATATTATGTGTATATATATATATGTGTATATATATTTTGTATATGTGTATATATATATATTTTGTATATGTGTGTATATATATTTTGTAGGGACAGGGTCTTGCTATGTTGCCCAGGCTGGTCTTTAACTTTTGGCCTCAAGCAGTCCCCCTTCTCGGACTCCCAAAGTGCTGGGATTACAGGTGTGAGCGACCTCACCAGGCCTTCTCTATCTCTTTTGGCCTTCCTTCACTTCCACTTTCCCCACACCCAGCCACCAATTCATCCCAGTCCTCATCCTTTTTCTTTTTTTCTTTGAGATGAAGTTTCACTCTTTCGCCCAGGCTGGAGTGAAGTGGCATGATCACGACTCACTGCAATCTCTGCCTCCTGTGTTCAATTCTCCTGCCTCTACCTCTTAAGTAGCTGGGATTATAGGCATGTGCCACCACGCCAGGCTAATTTTTGTATTTTTAGTAGAGACGGGGTTTCACCATGTTGGCCAGGCTGGTCTTGAACTCCTGACCTCAGGTATCCACCAGCCTCAGCCTCCCAAAGTGCTGGGATTATAGGCGTGAGCCACCGCACCCGGTGTCCTCATCCTCTTAACCTCGATTCCCCCAGCAGGATTTCTCAGCCCCAGGTAATCACATTAGCAACACACGAAGATGGGACCTTGGAGTCAGGTAGACAAATGCAGCCCTGAGGGAATTTCTGGATTTCAGCTTCATCCTTCATGGGATAAAGCTCCTGTCGCAGAGAGCAGTGACTCACACCTGTAATCCCAGCACTTTGGGAGGCCGAGGTGGGTGGATCACCTGAGGTCAGGAGTTCGAGACCAGCCTGGCCAACAAGGTGAAACCCCGTCTATAGTGAAAAATACAAAAATTAGCTGGGCGTGGTGTCAGGCGCCTGTAATCCCAGCTACTTGGGAGGCCAAGGCAGGAGAATAGCTTAAACCTGGGAGGCGGAGGCTGCAGTAAGCTGAGAGTGCCATTGCACTCCAGCTCATAGACAGAGCAAGACTCTGTTCCTTCCTCCCCTCAACAAAAGCTCCTGTCTTCTGTTCCCATTATCCTAATGTCTCTTGCTTGGGAAATCTTTGTCAAAGCTGGAGTATATTCTAGGGTCTCTCCTCCCTTAGAGGGGAACATTCCCTGTGGTCTTCCTCCGTTAGAGGGCAACATTTTGGGGATTCCTTGGGAGACCCCAGGAATATGAGATGCACTCCCTGTGGGCTGTGGGGAAGGGGCTCTTGGACTTACTATAGTTGAACTTGTTGGTCTGAGTCATCATGGGCACGGAGACAGTGCTGCCGTCTGATTTGTGGAAGAGACGGTGGTGAGTGCCAGAGTGGGGGAAGGGAGTCTTCCAGTGGCCATTGAAGTAGAGGGCATTCACCAGCACCAGCCGCGTCAGCTGGTCCACGGCCCCTTTCCCAAGCAAGTCGCTGATCATACCTGTAGGAAAACCGATGATCAGGAAGTTAGATAAATTTTTTTTTTTTTTTTTTGAGATGGAGTCTTGCTTTTGTTGCCCAGGCTAGAGTGCAGTGGTGCAATCTTGGCCCACTGCAACCTCCGCCTCCCCAGTTCAAGTGATTCTCCTGCCTCAGCCTCCTGAGTAGCTGGGATTACAGGCATGTGCCACCACGCCCGGCTAATTTTGTATTTTAAGTAGAGACAGGGTTTCACTATGTTGGCCAGGCTGGTCTCGAACTCCTGACCTCAGGCGATCCGCTTGCCTCAGCCTGGCAAAGTACTGGGATTACAGGCGTGAGCCACCTCACCTGACCTAGGCTTTCGTTCTTAAAGCATCCAGCCCTCTGTCCATAGAGAAGAGAATGCTGAAAAGGAGCGTTGTTTAGGATATGTGGATTTTTGTTTTTGTTTTTGTTTTGGATTGTTTTTTAGAGATGGGGTATTGCTCTGTTGCCCAGGCTGGAGTGCAGTGGTGCAAACATAGCTCACTGCAGCCTTGAACTCCTGGACTCAAGTGATCCTCCCACCTCAGCCGCCCAAGTAGCTGAGACTACAGGTGTGCACCACCATGCCTGGCTAATTTTTAAGTTTTCTGTAGAGATGGTGTCTTGTTATGTTGGCCAGACTGTTCTCCAACTCCAGGCCTCAAGCCATCCTTTTGCCTAGACCTCCCAAAATGTTGGGCTGGGATTACAGGTGTGAACCACTGCACCCAACTAGGATATGTGGATTTGTTTCCAAATCCTCTTTCTCTTGAGGCCCTGGGGATGGGCTTCCTTTCCCTGCCTGCTCACCTTTTGTGTGTGTCTTCACCCAGTCATTGATGATAAATCTGGCTCTCTCCGCCTCTGCAAAGTCCACCTGCTTAACCATGGTCCGGAAGAGCCTGAAGAAGTGAGGCATGAAGCCCTGGACCAGCTTCAGGTCCCGCTGGACGAAGATGGCATCTGTGGTGCTGATCTCATCCTTGTTCCACGGCCCCATCAGCTCCCTGTACAGATGCCGGAGGGCGGGGGCCGTGCCCTTGTCTGTGCCAGGGCAGAGAGAAGAGGACATGTGAGGCTCCTGTCGAGTTGAGGGTTCCCAGCCCAGCCCACTTCCCTGACAAGAGGCCCAATCCTGATGGACGGGGGCTACCGTGCTCTCCCAGGGGTCTCTGGAGGGAGATTTCATTCCAGGATGAAATCTTTTTTCTGCATCTCCTTCTTTTCTTCAACAGTCTCAGATCCCAACCCTTTCTTTTTTCTTTCTTTTTTTTTTGAGATGGAGTTTCGCTCTTGTTGCCCAAGCTGGAGGGCGATAGCTGGATCTTGGCTCACCGAAACCTCTGCCTCAACCTTCCAAAGCGCTGAGATTAATAGTCATGAGCCACCATTCCTGGCCTTAGATTTTTTTATTTTGTCTTTTCCTTTATTTTTCTTTTTTTCTTTTGTGAGACAAGAGTCTCACTCTGTCCCCCAGGCTGGAGTGCAGTGGCGCAATCTCAGCTCACTGCAACCTCCACCTCCCGAGTTCAAGCGATTCTTGTGCCTCACCTTCCCGAGTAGCTGGGATCACCGGTGTGCACCACTGCACCAGCCTAATTTTTGTATTTTTAGTAGAGAGGGTGTTTCACCGTATTTCCTAGGCTGGCCTTGAACTCCTGGCCTCAAGTGATCCTCCTGCCCCAACCTCTCAAAGTGCTGAGATTACAGGCATGAGGCATTGTGCCTGGCCTTAGATTTTTTTTCTTATAGTACTGGCTATGCTAAGCATTTCACAAGTGTAATTCCACAGATTCTTTAGGGCAGTCCTATGTGGGAGGTTTTTGTTTTTATTTTTGTTTGTTCTTGTTTTTGTTTTGAGACAGAGTCTCGCTCTGTCACCCAGGCCGGAGGTGCCATCTCAGCTCACTGCAACCTCTGCCTCCCAGGTTCAAGTGGTTTTCCAGCCTCAGCCTCCCAAGTAGCTGGTATTACAGGTGCACACCACCATGCCCGGCTGATTTTATTATTATTATTATTTTTTTTTATTAGAGAGGGGGGTTCACCATGTTGGTCAGGCTGGTCTCAAACTCCTGACCTCAGGTGATCCACCTGCCTTGGCCTCCCAAAGTGCTGGGATTACAGGTCTGAGCCACCACGCCCAGCCCTGTGGTAGGTATTTTTTATGATCCCAATTTTGTAGATGGGCAAACTGAGGCCTAACGAGGTTAAGATCACGCAGTGGTGAATAAGCGGTAAATCCACTGACCAGACACCCTTGGCAGTTTACGGGTCCAGTGACTTAGAGTGTGGTGGGAAGATGGGGGGACCCTGCAGCACAGCTGTACGGCGCTTGGCTCAGCTAAGCAAAGAGCCAGCCTTTCCTTGGCTTCTGGCTGGTCCGTCTTGTGGGGACTGCATGCCTCTCCCCGCCCCCTTGTCCCGTCACTCACCATCAATCTTGAATCCCATGGCTGCTTGGATCTGCCTCTGGGTTTCTCCTCTCGTGGTCGACTGCAGCATGGCCAACACCGAGGCCACCCCATAGGGTGAGAAAACCACGTTGCGGTCCTTGGAGGCCTGCGCCACCTGCTGAAACACCCTCACCCCGAAGTCTGAGGCCAGGTGGGCCACGTGGGATGGGGGATGGTGCACGGTGGACCCTTCACCAAAGACGAGGGCCAGGCCCAGGACCAGGCAGGCGAGAGCTGGAGACATCTGCATCCTAGAGCAAGGGAAAGAGGGCTGGTGAAGGAGTCGCTCTGGAAGACGGGCGGGAGGGGAGGGGAGCTTGTGCCCCAGCTATGGACCCGGCTCTTCTTGTTTGCTGCAAGTGGGTGATAGGTGAACACCAGGGCAGGGTGCAGGAAGAGGCCACGTTCAGATTCTGAGCCCGTCCTGCTCTGTCTCACTCAGATGGACTCTTACCCGCGGGCAGTCGCAGGGAGGCTTCTCCCATCTTGCCCTGTGGGAATCTTGGAATCCAGTCCATTTCCCTTCCCTCTGTGTCTCATACAAAAGCCTCAGAAAAAGGCAGGTGAGAGGTCATTAGCACGCTCTGCACTTGCAGCCCGGGGGAGTTTAGCTCAGGCTCAATTATCAATGATCACAGCATCTTTGATTTTCATGAGCTTTTGAATTTTCTTTCCTTTTCTTTTTCTTTCTTTCTTTCTTTCTCTTTCCTCTTTCTTTCTCTTTTTCTCTTTCTCTCACTTTATCTCCTTCTGTTTTTCTCTTTTTCTTTCTTTCCTTCCTTCCTTCCTTTTTCTTTCTTTCTTTTCTTTTCTTTCTTTCTTTCTCTCTTCCTTTCCATTCCTCTCTCTCTTTCTCTCTTTCTTCCTTTCACTTTTTGAGACAGGGTCTTGCTCTGTCACCCACACTGGAAT
>CAUYLG010029490.1:0-13083 GCA_963573385.1 Cacajao melanocephalus | reverse complement strand
TGCTGTGGGGGACGTGGTGCAGCTCCTCTGCGAGGCCCAGAGGGGCTCTCCTCTGATCCTGTATTCATTCTACCTTGATGAGAAGATTGTGGGGAACCACTCAGCTCCCTGTGGTGGAACCGCCTCCCTCCTCTTCCCAGTGAAGTCAGAGCATGATCCTGGGATCCCGTCCTGTGAGGCTGAGAACAGCATCTCCAGAGAGAGGAGTGAGCCCAAAAGCTCTCCCTTGTTGCTGCGTCTTGTCCTCTAACTGGGCTCAGAGCCCTGGAGGTTAGGATAATGGTTCACTCATCACTGCACCGTCAGCAGCCTGGCATGGAGTGAGGGGAGCTTGGAGGGGCAGATGTGTGGAGGAAGAGGAATCTCAAGCGTTAGGAAAACAAGAAAGGGCAACAGGACCCAAGCAGTGAGATGTGTCTCCTTTTCACAACCATAGAAGTTGTGGATCCTTCTAGAGAACTGGTTTCCTGTGGTCTCACCAACTCTGAGCCTTCTAGGTCTTGGCCTGAGACATAGGCAACTTCTCTCCTGCAGTGAGGCTGTAGGGTGTGTGTGAGGAGTGGGGCGGGCGGGCAGAGCTAGAGGCACACATAGGACGGGAACAGAGAGGTGGAAGGAGCTGGAGTCCCATGTGCAGGTGCGCTGGGGAGACCTGCAGGAGCCCAGAATCCTCAGCGTGGCCCTCATGACTCTCCAAGTTCTCTAGGCAGCCTCCCCTCTGAGCTGTGTACGTTTCCTTCTTCCCTTTTGCTGCTGCTGCTGGGGTGAGCCATTGGTATGAGTCTGTATGCCATTCTGCAGAGGGAGCTCTGTGACCTTACAGACAGGGTTTGTTTGTTTGTTTTTTCTTTTGTTTTTGTATTTTTGGGGGGGAATCACAGGCCTCTGAGTTCCCCAGAACTCCTCATAGTGCCAGGGGAGAAACAATAGCAGTTTTGTCCAGGTGTGGCCTGAAGATTGATGAAAGCAGCTCTGAGGCTCTGGGGCCTGGGTGTCAACTGTGACCCTGACCCTGCATCCTTTCCAAATGGTCCTGCAAAGCTGCCAGGACTCCCACTTTCTACTCCATGTCCTAACCTTCCATGCCTGGGAATCTTACCCAATAAAGTGAAGTGACAGAATGAGTCCAAGGCAGCCTCAATGTGTGTCAGCATTCTGCAGCTTCCTTGGTCTCAGAGGACTCTATGAGATATCTCTCCTCACCTCACTCAGAGCTGGGTGGCACCCTTAACCCCCTTCTCCAGCCCAGGGTACCAGCTCATAAAGGGGCTCGATGGCTGTGGGCAAGAGAGTCCGTGCTAGAATCCTTCGCCCTGGATTTCTCCCCGAGGGACCTTGTTCTCCAGCAGTGTCATTGTCAGTGCAGGGCAGGATTCAGGAGTCTGGCCATACCGGACTGATTTGGTTTGATTGGTTAGTTTGTTCCTTCCTTCCTTCTTGTTGCCTTGTTTGAAAGATGAATCTCACAAGTTCCCTAGCAAAGAATCAATCTTTCTCAGAGACAGGTCTGGCCTTGGCCCTCCACTATGGGGTGCCAATCTCTAGGCCCCAGGATGCCATACCTGATAAGAGCATCTTTGTTTATCCAGGGGCCTTGGCCATCAGACAGTTCAACAGTGTGATTTATGATGGGGGATTTGGGCCAAGCACTGTCATTTCTACCTCCAGAGGGACTGGAGACCAAAGATATCAGCCTGACCTTTGGAAGGGCTGGTGACTGATAGTCAGCCATGCGGGCAGCGTGTGATTTAGTCCTAGTAAAAGCTCTGAGGCTTGGCCGAGCTTTCCTGGTTGGAAATATTGTGTGTGTATTGTCACACATGGATGCCAGGAGAGTACCCCATCCCAACTCCATGAGAGAGGACATACTTAGTACTTCCCTGGACTCTGTGTGCTTCTTTCCCAGGCTGATTTTAATCTGTATCCTTTCCCTACAATAAGACATAACCATGACTATAAAAGCTTTCATTGTATTCTGTGAATCCTTCTAGCAAATTATTAAAACTGAGGGTAGTTTTTGGAGCTCCTTGAACTGGCAATAGGTGTCAGAAGTGAGGGCAGTCCTGTGTGGACTGTGTTTTCTCTAACTGTACACTTGGCTAAACCCTCACACATGTCTTATAAAATGTACACACTGTCGCAAGATAAAATACCAGTTAGAAAGATGAAGTCAGAAGAAAGTAGGATAGGAAAATAAGTTGCAAGGAACAAGCTCAGTATCCAAACGATGTTTTAGTGTTTGATCCATGTCTACAGGAGGGCTACAAATGCAGCTTTCTGCTTTCTAGCAGCAACTCCAAGAGGGCAATAAAGTCTACTGTGAAATCACAGGGCTGCTCAGAGAAATGGCCCTGCTGTTCCTACCACTGGGAGGCATTTTTTCTCAAGAAAACACTGTACGATAATGAATGGCATCTTTAGCCTTATCTTTTCCATAGCCCCACTGAATATTCCTGCTTTATAATGCTCTTTGACACAAGCTATGGTCATTGACTGCAACAAAACATTTCAGGGGAGCAAGTCTGCACCATCCTTATATGAGGTGGCTTGGGTTTTATCTTTCTGATCATTCAGCTAAACCTAGGTTAGTGATTCTTAATGGAGGCAGAAATCCCAACTTTGAGGACCTCTGCCAGAGTGAGCCATAATTACGTATAGAAGCATATGGCATACTTTTGTGGTTTTAAGGCTATAAAAAAAGATGATAAACACTATTTGATGGATTGGCTGATTGAGACAGAGTCTTGCTCTATCACCCACTCTGGAGTAAGGTGGTACCATCATGGCTCACTGTAGTCTCCACTTCCCCTTCACCCCCAGGCTCAAGCCATCCTCCCACCTCAGCTGCCTGAGTAGCTGGAACTACAGAAGTGCACCAGTGCACCACCCTGCCCAGCTGATTTTGTATTTTTGGTAGAGATGGTGTTTTGCCATGTTGCCCCGGCGAGTCTTGAACTCCTGGGCTCAAGTGATCTGCCTGCCTCAGCCTCCCAAAGTGGTGGGATTTCAGGCATGAGCTACCAGGCCCAGTCAATAAACACTATTTTAAAGGATTTTGAGTAGGGTGTGGGAGGATTTTTTTAAGGGAAATATTCCTCTCCCCTGTCCAGGAAATATTTTCATAAGCCCAATATGTAACTAGGCGAAAGTCTAGCTATTCTAGTTGAAATGGAGATGAAAGCCCAGGAATTACACCTGCCAATGCTGCCCCATTTTTTGCTCATCTGCAATCCCTGAGCAGAGGAGCTCCCTAGAATCCTCAAGGTGCCAAGGCATTGCCTTGGGGTTTATGTGAAGTGCTGAGATGGGCTACTCACTCCAACTTCTACAAGAACTGTTTGTTTTATTTTATTTTTTATCATATTGGGTTTCTTGTGATATTTCCATTGAGGAAAGGTTGCATGGATTTTTTTTTTAAAGTTCAGTAGCCACTGTTCTAGAGGAAGGACTTAGTTTCATAGCCTTTGGGTAATACTTCATCAGGTGAGCTTGGAAAGGTAAAGAGTTAGGGACTATACCCCACCCCCCTTCTCCATCCCCCCATGCAGCTAGCCACAGTCAGCAAAATTGGCTATGCCTAGTGCTAGAAATTGTCCATCATAGAAAACTACTCTCCACCTCTTCTTGCTCCATGCAGAGAGCAGTTTAGGGGTTGCTCTTTAACTCTCCACTTCTGTTTCTCATTTCCTCTTCTAGTAGTTTGAGAGGGAATCCCCAAGCCCTCCCCTACTTCTTCTCCTCTTCTTCTTCTTCTTCTGCTCCTTCTTCTTCTTTTTGTTTTTTCTTTGAGATAGAGTCTTGCTCCATTGCTCAGTCTGGAGTGCAGTGGTGAGATCTCAGCTCACTGCAACCTGTGCCTCCTGAGTTCAAGTGACTCTCTTGCCTCAGCCTCCTGAATAGCGGGATTACAGGCACCTGTCACCCCACCTAGCTGATTTTTTTTTTTTTTTTTTTTTTACTAGAGATGACGTTTCACCATGTTGACCAGGCTGGTCTTGAACTCCTACCCCCAGGTGATCCACCCCACTTGGCCTCCCAAAGTATTGGGATTACAGGTGTGAGCCACCACACCCAGTCCTTCTCTACTTCTAAACCATTTCTGTAGATTAGAAGAAAATATCTCCATTGTTGGTGCACTGATACCACGCTTCCTCCCCTCAAAGGAAGAAAGCTCTCAGATATAGGAAATCCTGCCTCACAGTCCAATGACTCAAACTCCAAGCCACCTCCAATGTTCCAAGGTCAGAATCCCAGACAGTCCTTCTCTCCCCTTCAAAGAAAGATTTGACCAAGAGAGCAGAGTGCCATGGGTGCCACAAAACCTTGTAACTGGCAAGGTATTTGGGGAACTTGACAGGGAAGAGAGAGGATCTTGCATGTGATAATGGAAAATATTTAATGGGAAGGAGAGGAGTGGGTATCCCTGAGAAAAGAGAAAATGAGATTGCCTTCTGAGTCTCAAAGTGTTAAGTATATACTTGGTACATCAGAGATGAGGCATGCACGTTATCCCTAAAGAATGACAAAAATGAGATAGGGTGTTGTGAACAGCTCTCAACAGGGTAAGTATGGGGGAATGTACCTCAACACAATAAAATCCTTATATGACAAGGCCACAGCTAATATTATACTCAATGGAGAAAAGTTGAAAGCTTCGCTTCTAATATCAGAAGTACAACAAGGATGTCCACTTTCACCACTCCTTTTCAACATAGTTCTTGAAGTCCTAGCTAGAGCAATTCTTCAAGAGAAAGAAATAAAAGGCATCTTAATAGGAAAGGAAGGAGAGGAATTGCCTTCGTTTGCTGATGACATGATCATATATATATATATATATGTATATATATATATATATATATATATATATGTATATACTAAAGACTCAACCAAAACTCTTAGAACTGACAAACAAATTCCATAAAGTTGCAGAATACAAAATCAACATACAAAAATTAGTAGCATTTCTGTATGCTAATAACAAGCTATCCAAAAAGAAAATTAGGAATCATCCAATTTACAATAGCAACAAAAGATAAAATAGTTAGGTGTAAATTTAACTAAGGAAGTGAAAGACTTATATACTGAAACTATAAAACACTAATGAAAGAATGGATGAAAACATACATAAATGGCAAGATATTCCATGTTCATGGATTGGAAAGGTTAATACTGTTACAGTGTCCATATTAACCCAAAGGAGTCTACAGATTCAATGCAATCCCTAGTTTAAATTTTATTCCAGTGTCACTTTTCAAAGAAATAGAAAAACAAATCCCTAAATTCATAAGGAACAACAAAAGACCACAAATGGCCAAAATAATTTTGAGCAAAAATAAAGCTAAAGGCATTGCAGGACTTAAATGTAAAGTATATTATAAAGCAATTGTAATAAAAACAACATAGTACTGCCATAAAAACAGATCCATCAACCAATGGAACAGAAATAAACCAATGCATTTATAGTTGATTGATTTTTGACAAAGGTGCCAAAAGCCTACAATGAGGAAAGGACAATCTAGTCAATAAACAGTGCAAGAAAGCTGGTCATCCACATGCGGAAGAATGAAATTAGTCCTTTATCTTCCACTATGCATAAAAATTAACTCAAAATGGAGGAAAGACTTTAAATGTAATACTTGACACTGTAAAACTTCTAGAAGAAAGTGTGAGGGGAAACCCTCGTTACATTGGTCTGGACAAGACTTTTTTGAATTTGACTCTGACAACTCAGGCAACAAAAGCAAAATAAACAAATGGGATTGCATAAAACTAAAACGTTTATGCATAGCAAAACAAAAACAAGCAAAAACAACAAAGTGAAGAGACCCACGGAATGGGAAAAGTATTTTCAAACTATGCATCTGATGAGGAGTTAATGTCCAAAATATATGAGGAATCCAAAGAACTCATTAGCAAAAATACAAATAACCTGATTAAAAAATGGGCAAAGGACTTGAACAGACACTTCTCAAAAGAAGGCATTCAGATGGCTAACAGGTTCATTAAAAAATGCTCAGCATCACTAATCACTAAGGAAATGCAAATTAAAACCACAATGAGGTATCACCTCATACCTGTTAGAATGGCTTTTATCAAAATGATAAAAGATAACATGTATTGACAAAGACCCAGAAAAAAGGGAACACTTGTACACTGTTAGTAGGAATGTAAATTAATACAGCTGTTATAGAAAACAGTATGGGCCGGGCGTGGTGGCTCACACCTGTAATCCCAGCACTCTGGGAGGCTGAGGCGGGCGGATCACCTGAGGTCGGGAATTCAAGACCAGCCTGACCAATGAGGTGAAACCCTGTCTTAAAAAAAAAAAAAAAAAAGGATGGAGGTTTCTCAAAAAACTAAATATGTAACTTCCATATGATCCAACAATCCCACTTCTGGGAATATATCCAAAGGAATTAAAATAACTATGTTGAAGGGATATCCCTTTAACTTGAACTCTCATGTTTACTGTAGCATTATGTACAATTGATAAGATGTGAAATCAATCTAAATGTCCATCAGCGGATAAATAGATAAAGAAAATGAGGTGTATACACACAATGGAATACTATTCAGCTTTTAAAAAGAATGTAATTCTGTCATTTTGGACAACATGAATGAATCTAGACGATACTATGCTAAGTGAAATAAGCCAGGCACAGAAAGATAAATAATGCATGATCTCATTTAGATGGGGAACGTAAAAAAAGTTGAGGCTGGTCCGAGTGCAGTGGTGTTTACAACTAACTGATCACAACCAGTTACAGATTTTTTTGTTCCTTCTCCGCTCCCACTGCTTCACTTGACTAGCCTTAAAAAAAAAAAAAAAAAAAAAAAAAGTTGAATTTGTGGAAGAATAATGGTTGCCAGAGGCAGTGGGTAGGGGAGGAGTGAAGGAATGGGGAATTACTGGTCCAAAGGTACAAAGTTTCAGCTGGACCAGAAGAATAAATTTTGAGATCTGCTGCACAGCAGGATGACTGTAATCAATAATAATATGTTGTATATTTCAAGATAACTAAGAGAGCAATTTCAAATGTATCATCACAAAAATATCAAGAAAGTGAAGTGATGGATATGTTAATTAGCTTGATTTAATCACTCTGAATTATAGACATGTATCAAAACATCACATCGTACTATATAAACATAATATTATAATTTGTCAATTAAGCATCATTTATATATTCTTAAAAAGAAACATTTTAATGTGGGGTGTAAGGGAAGTGAGTACCCCTGAAAAGGAAACAATGATACTGCCTTCTGAGTTCCAAAGTATTAAGACAATATTTAGTAGCTCAAAGATGAGGTATGCAAATTATCCCTAACGAAACAAATAATTAAATGAAGCTATGTACATTATTAGAAAAATGAGGTGGGTGTTGTGGACCCACTGCAAAAGGAGAGTCATGGAAGTACACACCCTGACAGTGCCCATTCAAGTTCTGTCTAGGGACTCTGTCACCAGACTCAGCATCCAGGCAACCTCACAGAAGGGAGATGGACACCATAGATTGTCATCAGAGTGTTGAATCTTAGCTCATCTCCTTTTCTCTAGCACCATGTTCCCTAGGCAGACTTCTATTGACAGCTCCTCATACTGACTGTGTACAAGGAGGGAATGTCAGGGCAATGGAGCTGCAACTGGCCTATTTGACGAGAACTCTAACCAAAGAAGGCTTCTTGCCTCCACCCCTTGGTGTTCCTTTATCCTGCCTTGTTTTTCCTCATGGTACGTTATCACCTGATGTTACACATCTGTTTGTTGTGTATTGCTTATCCTCCCCCAACCTTGACCCTGATGATAATGTAAGCTTCAGCTTTTCCTGTTCACTGCTGCATCCCACACCTAGAATGGTGTCTGGCATTTAATTGAAGCTTGATAAATATTTGTAAGACAAATGGCTAATTTTATATGTCAGTTTGATGACATTTCCGATAAAATGAGGCAGTATTCCAGATTCTGATAAACTCGGACACATTGATGAGTTAGAGTTTGAGCCTGTACTGTGAAAAATGCTGAATTAACTAAGAAAAATGGCATCATGTGCAGACCTGTCTGAGCAGCCCACAGCTTTCCTCAGGCCACTCCCCTCTGTTTCCTTTGTCCTTTCTTTGTGTGCCTTCAGTCTCAAATACAAATTAATAACAACAAAGGAATACAAATACAAATTAATGACATCAACAATAATAATCACACTGAAGGCTTTCTATACGCCAGGTATAGTTTTGTTACTTCTCAAATTTGTTTAATCAAGTAAAATTCTGCCAGCAAGACACCAGGAGACCCGAGTTTTGGCCCCAGATTTGCTGTTAAACTATGTGACCTTGAGGAAGTCTCTCCACCAGTCCAAACCTCTGGTTTTTGTTTGTCGTTTGTTTGCTTTTTAGTTTTTAATTAGTGAAAGGGTTGGACAAGATCTGTAGATTCTAAATTTTTTTCTTTTAGCAAGAGCACCCTATTTTCAAACAAGTCCTGCATCACAACTCCCTATATGAAAAGATAAAAGCAGGCTGTCTGTGGTTGAAGCTCCCTGGCCTTGCACCTGCTTCCCTGCGGCAGTCCTTGAGACAGCTTCTCAGAAAGCCCAGGAGAACAGATTAAAAGCTCCCGGAGCCCCTCTCATGTTCGCCAAAGGCCAGACCAAGAATGAAGCAGAGAGTGTTATTTCATGGCTTTACTCAGGGGGAAAGAAACCCTTTGTGATGGGAGACAAAAGATATCACTGACTGGGGAACTTCCTCTTTGCTCCAAAAGAACAGAAGAGCAGGTGAAGTGTAGTGATTCCCAAACTTTAGCTTAGAGTAGAATCACCTGGGGACCTTGATAAAGCAGGTGGATTCACAGGCCACACTCTGATTTCCCCCATTGTGACTCTGTGGGTCCGAATCAGCATTTTAACTAGCTCTCAGCTTAATTATGATGCAGATGGTATGAAATCTACATGTTGAGAGCAATAAGCATCAGGGAGTCACAGGACATGCTATCGAGAGGAACATGAGCTGAGGCCATTTTAGGAAAGAAGGGCAGACACATTGTACTTAAGATGTAAGTTGAGGGAAGGCTCTGTGTGCGCATGAACGAATCTGAGATATGTGAAGCCTGAGAGACAAGAATGGGTTGCTCTTGCAGTGTAGTTAAGGGGATCAGCCCCGCGTGTTCCATCTCTGCATATGTAACAGGCTGATCTGATGAACAGGCGGCTGGCATGGGAACGCCGAGCTGGGTTGTACCTCCCGACAGCAATGCTTGCTGTCTCTTCAGTCTATGGGCTGATTGGTGCTGCCAGCTAACATTCTTGAATAAACCTATTCACGTGTCTTATGTTAGAGACTTCCTGTGTATTTTCTCCAATAATCACAGACTTTGGCCAATTAACAAGGGGCCCCAGGTCTTCCTGATACCGAAGCCCATGGTCTTTATGCTTAACCAACCTTCAGTAATAACCACCACTCACATTCACTGAGCCCTCACCATGTGCCAACTCCATGCCAAATGCTTTCTAGCCTTTAGCTCATCTGATTTTCGCAACCACCCTATAAGGTGGGTATTGTGAGTATCCCATCCTATAGACAAAGGAACCCAAGCAGTTTGGTTCCAGAGGCATGCTCTTCCACACTGCCCACCCACTGTCTCCTTCCAAATCTTCAGGGCAATTTGCTGACTGAAAAAGGTAAGGGCAGCTTTGAACTCTTAAAGTTCAGCTATTTCATGATGATTCCTTTAGTAAGATTTTGCTTTTGCTCTAGGTAACCATAACGAATCCTCCAAAGTAGAGTGCTTTTTGAGAGTGAAAGGGGGCATTGTTAATAATTAGGCCAGGATAATAGGCTTACCTGAGGACCTTCCTAAGAAGCCGTAACACAGTTGCATCATCTGCTTCAAACTGCGTCCATTCTCTTCAAATGTCTATCTTTCACATAAACCTTCAGTTTTAGCAGATAACTTTGACTCCACTTCAGAGAAAATCGAAACCACCACGCAGGCCCTCCCTTAACTGCTTGTCACATACAAACCTATCTGCATCTCTGCTCATTTTTTTCTCATGATAGCAGAGGCCCATCTTGTAATCCAAGGTCAGTCTTCCTTTCCTTCGGCTCTGAATCTCAGCTCCCTCCTGTCTTCTGGGTATGTGGGGGGTGGGATGGGTGGAAGAGAGGCCTTGTTCCATTGTCTTCACCTTTTCCCCCAATCTTCATCCCCTCTCCCTATTGGCTCTGCTCCTCAGCATTTAAATATATTCAAATCTCTCCCATATTAAAACGAAATCATTGGCAATAAAACTATCCCTCCACCCCATGTTTCCCCTTTGCCTCCCATCCTCTATTTCCCCGCCGTCAAAGGTAAACTTCCTGAGTGCATAACTTACAAACTCAACAGGTCTATACGCCCCTGATGAGCTGCCTGCAGTTCATCTTTGTAGCCTCATCTCCACTCTTCTCCGCCTCCAGCTCTCGGCCCCACCTGTGTGGGCTTCTCTGTGCTTCTGTGTGCCCCGCTCTCTCCTCCACCCCAGGGATCCTGCACAGGCGGCTCCCTCTTCGAGGGACCACTCTTTTCTCTTTTCTCTTCTGTTTCACAACGACTCCTTTGGGTGCACTTCAACAATTTGCAGACTCTTACAGTTTTCTCCAGCCACCTTCATGGTTCAACTGAATAATCACCCTTTTAACACTGACACTTAAAAAAGAAAAAGAAAAGAAAGGAAAAAGAAACCATATATTAAGCACACAGGCCGGGCCCAGAATAGGATAGAAGACATGTGTAGACCTCAACATGCGTTGCCTTGGGAGGCAGGTGATTTATTTCGAACTTACTTGTGAATGGCTCCTCCAGGACCATGGCTCTGCTGTGTGCATCCCCAGCTTTCCAGATCCGAAGAGAAGCTGAGGAGAAAGTTTGAGCAAAGGTTTGGCATTTTATTATCTTTCCTCCATTCTCTCCACCAGAGCAGGGCCAGCTTTTCACTGCACCCTCTTTCCCAAGGCCGTCACATCAGAATTGGGGTGGGGGGCTGATTTCTCATTGGCTTAATTGCCCTTAAAGATCCAGGAAGAAGAGAGAGAAGATCTAAACATTACTGATGCAACTACTTTATTATATATAATAATGTCATAGTTTTGTCTCTCTCCAAGGCACACCCTTAGATAAAAGCTTGGGTGGAGGAAGTCTTTCTGGGAGATAATCCAAGAAGAAAGAATGAGGAAAATGAGACAAGGAAATGAAGAAAGCCAAAAAAAAAAAGTGTGTTAATAGTTGATTACTGTTGTGGACAACTGGGGCCCAATCCTTCTGAGGAACCAGAGAGAACATGCCTAAGAATTGCTCAGGGAATAGGGCTGGGAGGCTGGAACATTTATCCACATTTACCCAGCAATGTGGCACTCCCTTAGCTGCACCCACCCCACCTGCATACTTCCCAGTTGCTGGGCTGAGCAGCCTTCACTGTCGTAGAGAAAGCCTGGAAGCAGAAAAACAGACTGCCCAGATGTAAACTCCATGGGGGGGCTCCATCATGAAAATGGCCACACAGCAGTGTAGAAGTCAGGTGGATAAACAGGGCATGCTACAGGGAATCCTAAGTGTCTGCTACAAGTAAGATGTTAGAATGGATGTCTTCCTGCCTTGGTTACGCTACCCTAAGCTGACAGTGTGATGGGTATCAGGAGATCAAAGGCAATGTGAGGGAGATCTGCCCTTGAGGAATGTGCAATGGGAGTCAAGGAGAACTGGTGTCACTGCCTTTGGGACCCCCTTATCTATGGATGGAGGGCTGAGAAACGGAGATCAGGAAAGAGGCTTCTTTGGAAAGAACTTTACTATGAGTCCACATCTCTTCCCCGAGGTATTGTGATGTTGCCTCTGACCACAAGCCAAATAAAGGGGACTTTAAGGAGAAGGCTTAGGGAGCTTTGGAATGTGGCCCTGCAGGTGAGAGTCAGAGGAGACAGGCACCTATGACAGGTCTGGGAGAGTTAAAACTGGTAATGGGCTCCCACGAGGGGGCCAAGAGTAAGGTGCCATGTTGTAGATTCCTGGCATCTGTCAGGGCAAGGAGTGTTTATGATGGGTAGCTAAGGGCCACCCATGAGACACAGCCTGCTTGGTTGTCCCAGGTGCTGTATGATGGGGACATTTGGACAGGCCTCTATTGTAGGAGGAGGAGATGAGATGTGTGACCAGATGACCAGGGGCTGAGGAAGGAGTTGAAAAGGACCACCCAGAATAGAGGTGCATCCACCCCCGGTCAAGAGTAAGAGAGAGGGAACCAGCAAAACTTAACCAGCAAAACTGCTCTTAACAGAAAATAGTTCATCTTGGCCATCTGCGAGGCCCACAGAGTGCAAAGCCACTCAGCTAGGTAAGAAGAGTTGTAACACTTCCCCACACTCCCCATCCTCCTAGAGTGGGGACACCTGAGTAGGGGGAGGTGAGTTGAGGGGGAGCTCTGGTGAGGGGAGCAGATGGGGAGAGGCAAGCTGAGCACAGCAGAGAGGAGAGATCGCTCCCTCCGGCACTTATGGCCTCTAGCCTGGATGACCTAAGCCAGGATAAGAGAGATTCTTTGATAATAAGATCAGTTTGAAATTTTGTATGTTACATAGGACAGGAAGTATTCATTTCTAAACTGAGACCAGTACTCATTTCTGGATTGAGACCGAGGCCAGAGTTCTGGGGCAGGGAAGACTACCCCACCAAATAAGATTAAAAGGGCAGTAAGAGAAAAAAATTGAAGTTCTATTTGAATCACAACTCATGAGCAAGAATGAAAATTACCCTTGGCCAGACACTGTGGCTTACACCTGGAATCCCAGCATTTTGAGAAGTTGAGGCGGGAGGATCCCTTGAGATCAGGAGTTTAAGACCAGCCTGGGCAACATAGCCAAGGCCTGTTTCCACAAAAAATGTTTTTAAAACTTAGCTGGGCATGGTGGGGCTCACCGGTAGTCCCAGCTAACTGGGAGGCTGAGATGGAAGGATGACTGGAGCCCGGGAGGTTGAGGCTGCAGTGAACCATGATTGCACTACCGCACTCCAGCATGGGTGACAGAGAAAGACCCTGTCTCTTAAAAAAAAAAAAA